>MU839828.1:1839372-1967459 GCA_030411725.1 Echria macrotheca
GTGTATGGGTTGTCGTTTTTTTTTTTTTTTTTTTGGTTGTGGGTTTTTTTTTTTTTTTTGTTTTTGTTTTTTTTTTTTTTTTTTCCTTTTCTTTGCCCCCCCCCCCCCCCCCCCCCCCAACCCACCCACTAAGGAGGACGGACGAATGGGATGGGATGGGGAGATCTGGGGGGATTTAGTTTCCCCTGGTTGTTACCGTGTAGTAGTTCCACGTCTTCTTTAAGGTCGAAAATGCTGTGATGTGACAGATCGGGCAACTGTGAGGTAGGTATACGGTATACTAATCCTCACCCCCGGAGGTGGACGAACAGGATGGGAAGGTGAAGATTTGGGGGGATTTAGTTGCCTTGTTACTGCGGCTCAACGTCTCCTTTGGGGTCAAAAATGCAGTGTCTGCGGCTTTTCGGGAACGTCTCGTCGTTTGGTTTGGGGGAAAAAAAACTGGGATAAGTGGGAAGGGCAGTAGCAGGGCAGTGGTAGTGGCAGGACGGACCTGGACGGTGGCATTGGCAGGGCCGTAGCAAGGAGGTGGACGAATGGGATGATGGGAAAGATGGAAAGATGTAGGGATTTAGTTTGCCCTTCTGTTTTATTTACTGTGGTTTTTCAACGTCTCCCCCGAGCAAGGAAATGCAGTGATGGAGTCGGGCAAGCTGTTTAGGCATATATGCCCGGTTCCAGTTAATGATTGGTCGAGGTTAGTCTGTTAGGACTTACCTTTCCCCCTGCCCTCGGGAGTGGACGAATGGGATAGCATATGTGGGGATCTGGTTACCTGTCGTGCCTGTTACTGTTGTTCAACGTCTCCCCCGAGCAAGAAAATGCAGTGAAAATAGTGTAGTGTGAGCACCTGCGGACCAATAGGACACTGCCTGCGTGCCCGATCGCGCTAAGAAAAAGTGGCTTACAACTTTTTCCAGAGCAGGAGATAAGCCAGCGATCGTCGCAAATCAGCTCCCCCCTACCCCCCTGAGGTAGACGAATAGGATGGATAATGTGGGTATCTGGTTACCCTGTTACTGTGTGGTTCAACGCCTCTCCCGAGGTAGAAAATGCAGTGAGGATGAATCAGATTCAAGATCTACGTAGGGATCTAGTTAGTTACCCTGTTAATTGACTATGTTTACTATTCCTTAATGCCTCGTTTGAGGTCGAAAATGTGCAGTGTCTCTTGGAAACTAGAAAATAATTCGGTGGGGAACATACATACCCCTAGGGGAGGAGTCGAGAGGGCAATGAGTGGCAACTTGGGCAAGGCCAGTTGTGTCTGTCCGTGGATAGATTGGGTGTGGTTTATTAGGGCAAACTTTTACCTCTTGCTCTCCAGGATATGATGATGTGCTAATGTTTAAATGGAGTGCTGAACTCGTTGTCGTACGGCGAGCTATCATCCCGACTCTGTTTCCAAATAGCACGTCCAAGCAGACAGGAATGCTACCTTTCCTTGACGGCATCGGTTGGTATGTGAATGGATTGGAGATAAATAGACAGGTACTCCGTAGACAGGAGAACTTAATCCCTGAGTTATGGGCCCTGACTGGCGGCGGATATGAGGAGAGATCAGTTCCCCCTGGGATGGTTTAGGAAGAGGACACCACGGCCGTAACGGTATCACAGGTAATAGAGAGTGATAATCGACTTCATATTAAATTAATTGAGGGTATAGTTTGACTTCGGGTCCACGGCAGCTAGAGGGAGGCTTTTGCAGCATGTCTTAGTATTACAAGACCGTATCACCATCGGCGTTGGACAACCAGAAAAAAAGAACAGACCAGAATGTCTGCTTTACATCATCGGCCTGATACTTCGTGCCGATAACGACACTATCTTTTATACCAACAGGAACAGAAAAGCGACAGAAATATGTAGGCCGTACCCCAGAGCTACTAAGCTTGCTGGAAACACAAGCCAAAAACTGTTTGTGTCTATTACTTGTACGGAAAAAATGATGCAGGGTAAGTACTCGAGTTCGATCAAATTGGACTGGACTGGATTACCGAAATAGGGGCTTGGTAAAGACACAAGTTCCACCCCTTTGTTCCCCATCATAACTTTATATCCACGATATACCGCCAACCTCAAGGGCTAATTACATACTGCACAAGCTCGCCAAAGCAGCAACAAATATTTAGGATCAACCCCATTGTATTCAAGAATGGTATCTCATGGATGCTACACGTGCTAAAGCTCACCGTTGATGAAATTACAATCCTCATTATCGCCCAAACCGAGTATTACCCACATGCCACCCGCCATCTTTACAAGAAACCTCAAGTTGACTCCCCGCTACCCACCACCTTCTTCAAATCCTCTCCGCTCCCCTTGGTCTCCTCCACCACCCCGATAGCCAGCGGATCCCCCGGGGCCGTGGCCGCATAATCATCATCACCCGCCAGCTCTTCGAGCGTCTTGCGCTTCGTCTCCTTGATCAGGCAGGTTGAGCCAACGCCAAGCAGCATGAACAGCGCAAAGATCTCGAGGACGTGGTTCAGCCAGGGGTTCGCATTCCCACCAGGCACGGCGCCGCGGGTGCGCAGCGGGGCGATGGCGCCCTGGCCGATGATGGAACCGATCTTGCCCGAGGCGGCCGAGATACCGTGCGACGTAGACCGGTAGCGCGTGGGGAAGCACTCGCCGGGCACGATAAAGGTGGTGCTGTTGGGGCCAAAGTTGAAGAAGAACTGGGCCAGCACGTAGATGGCCAGTAGCCCGTTGGACGACAGGTTGTTGTAGGCGAAGCCCATGACAATAAACAGGATGGTCAGAATGGCGAAGCCCATGAACTGGATCGGCTTGCGGCCGAGCGTGTCAACCGTCGCCACCGTCACCCAGTATCCGGGCACGGCGCCTGCCAGGACGATAATCAGGTTTCCGACGGCCGTGTTGTAGAGAATCTGGTACGTGTTGTGTGCGCCGGCTGTCGAGTAGCCGATAGCGCTGAGAATCGTGGCATTATTCAGGGAGAGACCGTAGAAGGCAATATCGAGGAAGCACCACGACAGCGCAGTTCTATCGTCGGTTAGCCAACGTCATGGTCACTGTGGGACAGTACTCACCCAGCAAGGAGCATGCCGTTCTTGGGCTTCGAGTAGTGGCGGAAAAAGTCACCCCAGCTGGCCTTCTGCACCGTCATCTTCTCGTTCGCCTCCCGCTGGGCCTGTACTCGGGCCAGCTCGTCCGTGGTGCCTTCAGCCTTGCCACTCATGTAGGCCTCGACATCGTTGCCGGCCTTCTCAACATCGCGGGCGACATCGAACGTATAACGGGGCGTCTCGGGGATCGTCAGACGGTAGTCTAGATGGTCAGCGCGGTTCTCCATGGCCCGATACGAGACCACCTACACAGGGCAATGCAGCCCGGCACAGCACCGAAGCCAATCAATGTTCTCCACATCTTGTCGACAGCCAGCCCGCACACACCGGTGCAGTTGGCGAGCTTCGTCGAGCTCTCCAGCGACTCCTTGAAGCCGAGCGTGACGAAGAGCATGACAAACGCGGCACAGAGCTGGCCCAAGCCTTGCATGGCGAACACAGCACCCATCATGGCACCTCTCCACTTTGTCGTCGCAAATTCGGATGTGCTAGGCATGTTAGAGACCCAATTCGGCAGACAGCAGACCGAGCCTTACATGATGGACGAGAGTGGATAATCACCGCCGATACCAACACCCTATGGATGCTCTGTCAGTCTAGTCACGTCCAGAAGGGGCTGACAGACTCACCATGAGCACGCGCCAGAAGATGATAATGCCGATGATATCAATCGAAGGAGAGGAAGACGACAATGCCTGGCCGAGGGTCGCGAAGATGATGATAATCAGTTCCAAGCCGTACATGCGCTTACGACCGACGATATCAGCCAAGGCGCCGAAGCCCAGCTGACCGACGACGGTACCGGCCGAGGTGGCGAGCTTGATGGCCGTGTCGGACGAGGTGGGCATGATGCCGACGCCGGGATAGTAGACAATGCCAAGCATGGTGGTCAGGAGCGAGGCGGTAAAGATGTCGTACGAGTCGGTAAAGAAACCGACACCAGCGACGACGACGGCGCGGACATGGTACCAGCCGAAGGGGGCGCGATCGACCTCGGCGAGAGCCAGACGGCGGCGCTCGTTGGGATCCTTGACGTGGAGGAACTGGTTGTGGAAGTTTTTGTAGGCAGCGTTTCCGCCTGACGTGGCCCGCGCTTCCGCCATGTTGGATACTTGACGACGAGGCTATTCAGGCTGGATGGAAGCTTGGAAGGGATCCCGCTCGGGAGCGAGCTGGACGGGGCTGGGTGGTACGGCCCAGGCTATTTATTGTGTCGCCTCGGACGCGGTCCTGTTTTCAGCTGAGCGCCAGCAGCAAGGATGGCCGGGTGGGTATCATGCCGCGACGGATCCAAATTCCCTTTGGAGAAGCTCCCAAAAGGCTGTCGCCGGTCGTCGAGAGCTTGACATTGGCCATGTGGGCTGCAAGCCTCGACAGGAGTGGCTGCCCGCGGCCTTCTGGTAGGCTGACTGGGGGGGCAACGACACGCCCTCGGTCAAGGTTTTGGGCCAAGAACCGACATGTAGATCGTGTATGTCCCTCATCAGCTTCGAGAAGACCAATCTTCGGCTTGGAATGACAGCGGCCCCATCGTGCCCTTCTCCGTCGTCTGTGGCCAGACCATACGGCAAACCTGGTCGTCTTGACCCGAGTTCGGTTCTAGAAAATCTCTTCAAAGGTTCTTTTGCTGACCGTCACATCATGATCGATACCAATTTTTGTCTGATTTTTTCCTTCTTTTTTTGGTGATCTTGAAGCTGGGTGAACTTGTGTGTGTGGTTCAACGTTGGTTGAGTGGACCCCTGCCGACAGGGGTTGTTCGGGAAGGAACCAGGGGTCGACCCCACGAATGGCAGCAGATCGGATCGGCACGTTTCTTCGTCCTGGCCCATGGTTCGTCAGTTCTGTTTGGTTTGCTTTCAAGTCCCGGGCATTGACAGATGTGCCTTCCTCTGCTTGTTTTTCGAGGGGGGCTGACCGAAGCCGCACTGAATCCATCCCCGGCCGAGCCTTTGAGCTCTCTCGTTCAAGGCATAATTCTAGGCCATAGGTAATTCTATCGACTGAGGCTAAATGACAAGTCCTTGCCCCGGGGATGGCGACATCATCTAGAGCTGCAAGTGTCGCGTGCTCGTCGCCAAGGTCATATACCAAGAAGTGTAACGGCGACCCGACGGCGGCAGCCTCAAGTCTTGGCTATCTCTTGGATATCTCTTGGCATCTCTTGGCCATGAATCCTCGGGACTTTGGATCCAACATCTGCGGAATCCCATTCTCGACGGGAGATTGGCATCGCGAGCTCACAATCTGCGCCTTTCCTGGTGTTTGGGTGTTGGGCAGACATCGAAAGAAACGTGTTGTGACACAAGACCCTTATTGGCTGCCGAAAAGCGCTCCAATTTTCTGCATGTCAAAGGTCGAGAATCGCTCCGCCGGTTCCGATGCGGGATTCCAGGCTGTGGGCCATCACCCATCAGCATGGACCGACCCATCACGGCATGTTCTCCAGCATAGGTAACACCATACCAGATCGTCGGGGTCTAGTCCGCAGCATCTGGAGTCGTGATGTTCGAGCTCGAGGCCAATCACGTTGGCCATGCCAACCACGAGCCTGCAGCTTGCCTTCCCGTCCGCGGAGACGGCCCAGTTACACGGTTCTGAGCCTCGGTACCCGGGTCCCGGCACAGTCCACAGTCTCCAGACGCGTATTAAACATGACGGTCATGCCGCCACGGCGTCTACTGGAAGCTTTCTCCTCCTTTCGGTGTCGTTTCCGTCTTGGCATGCCCTTCTGGGACGTGATATCGCGCCCGCTGTCATTGGGAAAGACACTCGAACCATCCCGCGTTGTTAAATTTGCGCTGGCCGAGATGCTCGGCGAGTGATTCTGTTACCTCATCGTGGGCTCAAGAAAGCGCATAATGGAATCCTCACCAGGCAAGGGACCCTAGATATACGAGGCATTATAATGTATAAGAGCTCCATATGCCTTAAAGTTGCCAACTACGTAAGGTTCGGTGAGGAATTTGGGCATCAATCCGCGTGGAGCCCCAAGTTGCCAGGCTAGGATTACTCCTGTGTGTTTTCCAACATCGACAACCTAGAAGCTTTCCAGGTCGCCTCATGATGTGTGAGGCACATATACATGTCTCCGTTACCCAGCTTATTACCCAGTCACCCAATGACATAACAGCCAACTACTCAAAACTATTGAACTCTCCAACCCCGAAACATCCTGTTTCCTGTGAAGGTAGACCCCAAGCAACCCAAGCAGCCCCCACGAGCTTCCCCACTGCCTCTCAGTGGTGTGAAGCCACATGAAAAAAGACGCGGGTAAAATTTCCGATCCTGAAATGCCCTCCCAAAAAAGAAGCCATCAAGAAGCCATATCGGGATATGAGAGTGTTCACAGGCCCGGTTTGAATGGACGCCTCTGCAAAGAGACAAGATTCCAAGTCTTGCGCATGAGACCACTCTGCTACTGTACGTAGGGCAGTGACTCAGTTTGCCCCCTTTTTGATACCCGGGGGGCACCCCCTTAAACCAAACCCGGACAGACAACAACTGCTATGGTGAACGATCGAAATCGACGATATCCGCGGCATCATACCTACCCGCCCATATATAGAAAGAGGCCTTTATAAAAAACGTCTAGTTCTCTTCACGAAGCATCTCGGATTTACGCTGACCTACCTCTCCCATCCCCCTCCCCCTCCCCAGGTACACAATATCATACGATCCTCCACGCGTCTCAGAGTACATGTGCACCGAGCAACCGAGTTTGCGCAACGAGTTCATCACCGCTACTTCACGTTCACCAACACATCATAAAAAAATAAACCCTTTCCAGCACGTATGGTATTATTACACTACTCTCATGACAACACATTACACATATATGCATCAACATCATCTTCCCTGGTTATTCTCATTCGACCCGCTCCGCTCAACAGGTGTCCCACTCCCGCTCCCGCTGCCACTCGTCATCCGGAGCCCGAGCATACCATCTTGCACGCTCCCCCTCCTCGCAAACAGTTGCGACGCACTCATCAGAGCCGGACTGCTCACCCGCGGCGTGAAGCTAGCACTGTTCGGGCCCGGTTCAAAGGTAGAGTTGCGATTATTCGCCGCGGCCGCCGCCGCAGCAGCCAATACTGTCGGCGGTAGGCCGAGTACGGGTATATTCTTGTCCTCCACATTATTTCCTGAGCCGTTGGCTCCGAACCCCGGCGTCAGAGCGGCGGAGGCCGTGCTCGGCTGTGTTGCCTGTCCGAGGCCGCTTGTGCTTCTTTCGATAATCTGTTGCTCCTTGTAGAACGCGTCTAGCGCTGGGCCGTCGAGACAGAACGACTCGAGCTCGTCTTTAATCAGCTCGGGCTCTTGTGGTGTGTATCCGCCAGGCGTGGCCGTGGCCGTGGCCGACTTGAGTTGTCCCGGTGTGCCAAACGCGGTGGCTGGCGATGCGCCCTGGGCGGATGGGATCCCGATAGGACTCGGTCGGACTACAGGGGACAAGAACGTCGGCTTGAAGGATGGCGACGCAACGGGCGTGGGCTCGGCGATGCCGTATGGCGTGTAGGACCCCAAAGCCGTTCGCGCTCCCTGGCCGGACCCGACACGATCCATCCCTGTGGAGGCTGGCTCGGTAGTGCGGAGCTCTTTCTGCGCCTCCCTCTCCCGGGCTGTAGCCGCTCTGTTGCTGTATAGCCGGTTGGCAAGCAGCAGAATATCTCCATCGTCGGTTATTTCTGCCAGGACCATGCCCGTCCGGTGGATGTATTGCGTGTACTTAAATTCCGGCCGACCCCATGAGTACGTCACGTTGACGGTGCTGGGGAAGTTGGACGCGGCCTCGACATCGAGCACAAAGTCGAACTTGCGGAGGATAGCCTTTTGGTAGAAGTGTCGCCCCGGCTGTGTTTGCGGGGTAAACGAGGTTGGATCGTAGTACGTTACCGGCTGCTGTTCGGGCGGAGCCAATGCCAGACGGATGAGATATGGACGCCGGAAGGGATTGATCTCGGTGATGGAGCAAGCCTCTGCGATCGGGACCTCAACCAGCCGGAGACCGTAGAGTACAGCCTCGCGTGCCCAGCTTTCAATCGCGTCCTCGATCAGCTTGGCCGTGACATTCATCCAGTCGACGCGGATATGATAGCAATTATCGGGGTTGTGCAGCCGGTCGTAGTGCAGCTCGACAATTTCGGGTCGGTAGGACCGCTTTCGGTGATCCACGTCGTACTTGATCACCTTGCTTAGTACGACGTTGGGCTTTTTGGAACCGCCCGCGCTCGGCGCCGCAGCCGTTGGCGTCGTGGCGCCGGAGGCGGGAGAACCCTCCTCGTGTATGGATGTCGGCCTCGACAGTCCCGGCGCTGGGGGGCGCGCGGCGTCGCGTGGCATGTGCTCCGTCAGCGGTGTCGACGGCACCGACGCCAGGTTTCGTCTGCTGTTGAACCATCCGGGCGGATGCGGCTTTGCATAATCACTCGTGATCTGGTAGAAGTACTGTCCGTCGCGGAAGGGATGCCGCTTTTCCACGTGGACGAAAAGACCGCCACCGTCCCTCTTTGCGTCCTTGGATCCCTCCCGGTCCTTGTCCTTCTCGTCTGAGACCATCAGCCGGTTACCCAGTGCCTCGGCTTCTTCACGGTCCTCGAGGTCCTCGAAGTTTTCGAGAAGCCAACTCGTCATGTCCGATCCGATAAAGCAGTTGTAGTGTAACCGTAGATGCCAGCGGCGGTTTTGCATCCGTACACCTCCGCTCTCCACGGGCTGCTGGATGGCATCCGCCAACGCGGCCAGGCTAAAGTTCTTCTTTTGAAACTGCTCCCTGCTCCGCACGAGCTGGCCTTTGCGATTTGCACCCTCGAGCCCTTCAATCAGGGGCAGCGTCTCGAGTTCGGCAGCAATCACCACGGAAGGATCGTCAGTTTTGTAGACTATGTCCAGCGGGTTCATGTCTCGTCGCCGCCTGCCTCCGACGCTCTGATATCGCCGCTCATCCGGCGGGATGTAGCGATGTTTCTGCCACATCTGGGCGAGCTTTCGGATACCCTCAATGCGGATTTCCTCATCGTTATCGCCGTTCTGCGTCTTGGGGAACGACGAATGCCGGCTAGACATGGGGATAAGGACGAAGCGGGCTCTCCAGAAACGGAGATGGTCTGCCAGCCCGTCGTGGTGTCCCGCCAAGAACGAGTCAATGAAGTTCCAGTTCCTATCCGGTTTCGGCGACACAAGATCGTACTCGCCCGTTTCATACGTGTTGTCAAAGAGTGTCCGCATAGCCGGTCTGTACGACAGCTGACCATCGCTCGCCTCCTCCAATGCCCCCCCCATGGGCTTTCGCACGAATATGTTTACCTCGACATCGCTGCCGTTGACGCAGGACAGCTGATGTATAGTGTTGCCGACCGACATAAACACGCTTGTGCCATCTTCCAACACGCTTTCCCGCGAGAATATGTCGGCTATGCGAAGCTGTTTCTGACCAAAAGCTTTCGCTACAGCAGGACCAACCACGATCTGGAAGCCTTGCGAGAAGCGAAGACTAATCAGCTCTCGCAAAAGCTCGTCACGCGTCTTGGGTTCTTCTGTCAACTCATCATCGATGTTTTGGGACACATTGTACGGCTGGCGCTGGTATTCCGCCTCAAACTGTGTCTTGGTGGGGAAGTACTCGGTTGTCAATGGAACTGCGGCCGGAGAGCAAAGGGATTTCCATTTCATGATCTGCATGTCCGATGGTCTTGGGAAGACATGCTGCCAACGGCTATACAGGGTACTCATATCGACATCGTTGGCTTGTGGGTTAGACGGATTCACAGTGGTTAGCCAAGGCGATATTGCCGCCGTCGGCGACAGCGTGGATGGCAACTCCGGCAGCGCGCCAGCCAGAAGCTTTGAATTGTAAACCTTCTTGGCATCCTCTGCCCTGATCGCGTTCGAGTACTGCAAGTCGAGATCGCTACCAATGCGGTCCGCGCGGAGAGTTGACGAGAGCATTGATCCTGGGGTCATTCCCGGAGAGAGGTCGGCGGCTGACTGCGACTGGCTCTTGATCACGATGGGCCTAGTTGGTGTGTCGAGAGGACTTTGAGCTCCCTGGGCGAAGGACAGCGGTGAAACCCGGCCGGTTGGTGTTCCAAATGCTGCCTTCCTCGGTGAGCTCGGCCGCTGGGCCGATTTGACGGGCGTTGTCTTCGCATTCGCGGCTGTCTTGGATGCCCCCACGGTCTCGATGCTGAGTTCGGCTGTGGCCGCCTTCGGTGCTGCAATACCAAAACCTCGAAACCCAAGACTGATCTGTCGTATTATTTTGGGCGGCTTGGTTGGCGATAACAATTTGGGCTCGGCTTCCGGAGGCTCAGGGGGAGCCCTGGTTCTGATCTGTGGAACTTGGAGCCTGTTTGCGGAAGGCCGATATTCCGTCGAGAGCCCCGTGAGCCGAGCCTGGAGAGATGGCCGCCTGTCTGTAAAGGAAGTCGATAAGAAACCCGAATCGTCCGAAACGTGTTGTCTGGAGACCTCGTGGTGATCCCGCGCATGTCTCAGGTGAACCGGCGTTCTTCGCGATGTTGGCAGCCGAGCCCTGGAGTCATCGTACTCTTGTAGTTGCTTCCATAGCGACTTCTCGGAGCGCGCGCTGTTCTTGTCAGGGGCGAACTTCTGAAATCCGTAAACATGGTCGAAGAGTGTTTCGGGAGCTCGTAGGTTCTGGATATAGACGCTGCCATCGGGCCCAAGCTGCGGATTGTGAACACGGCTCGACTGCACCGCCTTGAGTGGGAAGCAGGGGTCCATGTGCAACGGTTTTGTTTCGATCTCGTTGGTCTCCATGACGCTCCGCATCTGGAGGTCGTACATGCGACACCGTATTGGAAACTCTTCGTCCGTCTCCACCTGCAGGCCTTCCGAAACCGAAAGGGCGATGCCGTGGTACGAAAGGGCCTCTCCGGAGGCACCTGTCCAATACGACACGTGGAGCCACTGGGGCAACGCAAAGCACCATTCGTCGCGTGCGGCCGTCGACACTCGGGAGTCGCCGCGGATGGTTATATCAGTACCTTTGCTGGGCGAGAAGGAGCTAGAGATACTAGTGTAGCTGCCGAAGGTCGAGCTTCCCTGTTTCGGCGTGCTTCCTAAGCTGAAGGTGGGTTTAACCTTGTGGTGGTGGTGATGTGGGTGGTCCTGGTGCCGGGGATTGCGGTACCGGAATAGGGGTACCGAATGCAAGGGGATTTTAGGGACGCAAATCAAGTCAATGCCTATCCCGGTGCCAACCAGCGCTTCCGTCGTTCTACGCAACGAGTCGTAATCGACTTCAAACACGCCAGGGCTGGCGCTTATCACAACGACCGATATACCGGTTCTCATGAGATCCCGGTCGATATAGTCGTGGGCATATAACTGCGAGGCCATGTTGATGGCTTCGAGGATGTTGCCATACATGGCCTTGGATGGCTCGGTCTTGATTCTGTTGAGCCAGTCGGTGTTCTCGGAACCGTCCTCCGAAGTCGAGAACAGGGGTGCCATGGCCTTCTGGTGATGGGTGCTGATGTCCTTCCGGAAATGGTTGAACTCGCGCTTGAGCTGGTACAAGATGGTGGTCCACTCGTTACTTGCCATGTCACTTACGACCACACGGTAGAAATCCTTGTAGGGCCGTCGGCCGCCGGACGATTGAATACCGGTGTAGTACTCGTGGTGGATCGCGGTGCCAGCCAGATCCGCCGATATGCCTGTATCGTACTCGACCCGGGCGAACAGAACAATGCTCACCAGATGCTTGACCTTCAGGGCCGCCCACTTTTTGAACAGGGCAGGGAGGAAGCCGTTGACGACCTTGTTGAAGATGATCTCGCCCGACCCGTCCGAATCAAAGTCCCACATCTCGCGGGCCATCTGGATGAAGAGAACATATCGGGCGGACTCGCTGCGAAAGATGGGTTTTGTATCCCGGCCAAAGAATGCGGATTGCACCTTGCGGCCTTCCACATAGACGGTCGTGACCTGCGCTCTAATGGTACCGAGGAACAAAACAAACTGCCCTTTGTACACAGTCCTCTCCGACAGCTCCTTGACGGCCAGTCGCCACATGTCAGCCCTCGAGAGATACTGGTCCTTGAAGCTGAGTTCTATGTGTGATGCTTCGATGGCAGGGTTGCTCGCGTCCACCTGGGGAGACACGGTTAGCGGAGACTTCGCCACACACCTCAGGTTAGACCGAGGGTCGTCCTCACTGGTGTCAATGTGACCTGCGACCCCTTCCTCATGCCAAAGACATCCGCTATATGCTTGGCAACGTACACTTCCACATGGGGGTAGCGCAGCTTGAGGTCCTTGGGCATATCCTTCGCAACGCAGATGTAACGCTTCTCGCTCTCAGCCGGGGCATCTCTTCCGCGATCGCGATCGTGGAAGTGAGCCTTGAGGTGTGAAGCCTGTGGCTGCTTCTCGGGCTCGGCCTTGACGACGTCGATGGCGAGGAGACTGCCGGCCTTGACCTCATCGCCGAGGAGGTCGAGGTTGAGGAGGACCTCATCTCGTGCGAAGGACTCGTTGACCGTAACCGTCCATCGGCGCTCGGGACGGGATCTTGTGGACGAGGGCCTGTCACGGATCGTCGAGGTGCTGGAGAGCGTGTCGGGAGACGGCGGCGGAGGTTGCTGGTGTTGCTGGTCCGCTGGTCGATCCAGGCTCGTCCGTGAGAATTGGCGCAGATGTGACGCCCAATTCGGGGGCTTGTAGGGCCCGGGCGTGGCCGCCGGGGCGTTGCGCGACGACATGAAGCGGGCGCATCAAGACGGTGACAGGAGGTTGTCGAGCTGTCCGGCCGTTGCCAAGAAGAGGACAAGCGCGTCTTGGTGAGTCCAGGACGAGGAAATCCCACAGTGCCGAGTGTGATATTCGAGCACAGTGCATCGCACGCCATGCGGGGTGCGCCAGGGACCAACAGTGCCGCTGCGGAACAGATCACTGTGCCTGACGACCTGCATATCGACAATTTTCGAAACCAGGATCCCGCAAACCACGTCCAGAGACGGGAATCTTATAATCGAGGTACCGGCCGGTCATGATAGCTCTTCCAGTGTTGAATCTCGTTGCATCTCGGTATCTCAGAACTGGCGCGATTCCTGGGGACCTGAGTCAGTTTGTTGGAGAAAAGTACACAAGTCCTTAAGGCCCCTCGCTCCTTCCGCACTCGGCCACGACATCTCTTGCTGGTCAAGTAGGCACATCTGGCGAGGATGGCTCTTTGCTCATGAGCAAGTTTCCCATGGCTGACTGATTTGGCGCCGGTGACCCTGCAAACTGGAACCATCCATGTCTTGGCACAGCACGTTCTTGAGGAGAGGGCACAGAGAGAACTGCTTGTGTCCACGGATCTCTTCACGCTGTCCTCCCCGAGATGCACAATGCCACCCTGACAGCACCCGACGGGCTTGAATCCGCATCCATCAGGGTCCTCCAACCCAGCGGATATAATGTCCGTTGGGATGTGCAAGCAGCATTTCGAAGCGTGGACCGGTCGCTTCCTGGTGTCCGCTCGCCACAATCCTCTTGGCGCTGTGTTAGGGGAATTCACCTGTCCCTTCTCTCTCCGCCCCAAGCGGTCGCACCCTGTATACGCCATTAGACTCTAGCCGAGCTCGAGACAGGTCGATCATCTTCCAAATCTTGATTCCAACATGGCACTTGATCCCTGCCGAGTGGCTTTGGGGTCACTGGGGGTCTACCCGTTTTACAAGCCAAGGGTTGTAGCGAGGCTATCTCACTGACAGCAAGGCTCGCAGTCAGACGGCTGCACACGGCTGCAAGATTTTCCTCGTCTTGTTTGACATCTTGTGGTGGCGGCGCGGTTAACCTTCCGTTCCGATGCGCCGTCCTCCGCCTTCGTCGTGGCCTCACCTGCTCTTCCGTGGCCGCTCTCACAACCTCGTTGTTACCTGTCACAAAACTCTGGGGCGTGACAAGAAAACACGCTTGTTTTTTTTCTTCTCTCGTATGGACCTAGTCAAGTTGAGAATGGATGAGATGTTGTCCTTTATCTCTCCCGATATCTTATCCGTCAAGTTCCCAAAGTGCTAGTCGAGATGTGCCCGAATTCACATCATCGACTATGGGTTTCAAGCTCGGAGCCAGGCAGAGGCTCACAGCAACGACCGCCATCTACTTCCTCTTCTTCGTTTCTGAGCTCATTGGTTAGTTTATACCATGGCCGCTCTCCGCGGGTACTGATCTCGACTAGTGGCTATTCGTACCAAAAGCCTCGCGCTCACCGCTGACGCTTTTCATTACGTGAGTTGCAAGCCATCCAAGAAAAAGCAATCTAACAGCGAACTACCAGTTGAACGACTTGATTGGGTTTGTGGTTGCGTTGGCTGCTCTAATTGTAAGGGGAAACCATTGGAAGTGGGGCGTATAGGAGAGCCGTTGCTAACAGTGTCCCAGGTCAAGGAGAGAAAGGGGCTAGGACCGACTCCTCTTACATACGGATGGCAACGTGCTCCGGTGGTGGGAGCTTTTTTCAATGGCGCGTTTTTACTTGCCCTCGGTGTCAGCATCTTCTTCCAATCCCTGGAGCGATTTATCGGCACAAACAAGGTCGAAGAGACCGAGTTGATATTGGTCTTGGGGTGCGTGGGCCTCCTGTTGAACATCATCAGCGCTGTTCTACTGCATGGTAAGTAACACAGATGCTTGATGGTAATGGAATCCGTCCTAACACGGGTAACCACGAAGGGCATCACAGCCACGGCCATGGCCATTCACACTGTTCTGGACACCACGACATAGAGAACGCCAAGGCGTCGAGGAGCGCCTCAAGTGTCGACATAGAGGAGGTATTTGAGGATGTACGTCGACTAGCACCCCCATATACTTATATGGATTCTAACGGGATTTCCAGTCTGTTTACCGGCAGCTACATGCGCACCACAATCACTTGAAGCTCCCGATGTCAACATCGGATGGCAAGGACTTGGGCATGCTCGGGGTCATGATTCACGTAATATGCGACGCTATCAACAACATAGGCGTCATCATCGCTGCGGCAATAATGTCGTTTACGACGTCGGAACAGCGTTTTCTCGCCGATCCGGCAGCCAGCACATGCATCTCTTTGATGATCTTAGTGTCAGCCCTGCCACTCATCAAGAGTAGTGGCGAAATACTCCTCCAAAGCGCGCCGTCGATGCTTAATGTCCGGGAGGTCCAAGACGACCTTGAACAGGTACGTCGTTACCCCAACACCTGTGGTACTTTTGACTGACCATTTGCAGATTCCTGGCATCGAATCTGTACATGAGCTTCACATCTGGCAGCTCGACGAGAGCAAGACCATAGCTTCCGCTCACTTGGTAGTTTCCGGATCGGGACTGTCGGAGTTCGCCGCGAGCGCCCAAACGGCGCGCGACTGCTTGCACGCCTACGGTATTCACTCGGCAACCCTTCAACCCGAGTTCCTCGATCCGCGACACGCAAAGCCATATCGAACGCCGGACCACACTTCTGGCCCGTGTCAGGCCCAATGCTCCAAGGACTGCCGGCAGCTCGTGTGTTGCGCAGATCGAGCCGAGCCCAACGAGGGGGGGAAAGGGTCGTTGGGCGTTGGTAATGACTCTGACGGGAGCACCCTGTACACGGCATCCCTTGATAAGGTCGACAAATTGTAGGACCCCCACATGTGTTTTACGTTGGTGCCATAAGTGTGGAGGTTTTGTTCATTCTTGGGTGAAGTCCTGGTATTGTATAGACACGAAAATGTCGGGGAAGACTGAAGGCCAGGGTTACGAAGTCGTCCAGTCCATAGTCCAATTAGATTTCAGCTGCGGCCATCTTACGGCATCGCGAAGTAGACTCGCCATTGCCATGACAAATGATAATGCCGTCGGTTCAGGGTATTGGTCGTGTGCGACCTGCATCGATAACCACGAAACGAAGCGGCAGACTCGCCATGCTGCAGGGCTGGGTGTCGGTGACGCCATCCCCGTTCGATACCCGGATCCGTGGACCTGGTGAGTCGAAGAAGGGAGCGATTCACGCCAAGCATGCCATATGCGAGGCATCAATTGGGGCTTGCGTCCGTCGGCGTCCGCCGAGATGTAATATTTGTTTTGTTTCGGATCATCACGAGCTTCAAGTTTCTGATGCTGGTTTTGTTTAGGGCTGTTTTCTAGTACTTTAGTTTGACCAGCATCACTGCAACTAAGAAATACATAAAAGAAGATAGCTTAATTAGTTAGTGCTGTCTCGTCCTAAAGGGTCCTCGTACGTTAGGCCCCATATTGTTTGCTTCCGTGAAGTCGAAGCTGCACCTCACTCGATCTGCGAATGCGATCGCCTGATGAGGGGCTGCTTTCCTGCATGTAGTGCGGGGGAGGGGTAAAGAGCTCCTGCAACTGCGACTGCAACTTGCAGCAGCTACACTAGCAAAAGGAGGGAGGGGGGCAAAAAGAGAAAGAGGGATAAATGAGGAGGAAGCAAACGAGAGAAAAAAAAACGCACGTGAGGGTTGCGGGTTGCGGGTTGCGGTTGCCTCGTTGGGCGATAACACGACTGCATCGAGACTCGCCATTGGTCGGTGTGCCATTCGACACTTGCAGGTGGCAAGGGGAGGACATTCTTACCATGGTTTAGTCTGATATTAAAAACGAAATAGTGATAGTTAACTGTGTCTTCCTTTCCTTTTCACTTTAATATATGCAGACCACCTTATTAACTACCGAGATTCGGTATAGTATCGCGCTTGGCGAGGTGGTCGTGAGGTTGTGATGGCATGCTTGCATGAGGAGAACCATGGCAAGCGCGGGTAACAACCCCACTGCAGTGGTGAGTATCTCCGGCCGGGCCGGCCGGAGAGATGGGAGAGTATCCAGAGCTCAGACCTTCAAGAACACTCGGAAAGAAGAAGCGTAGTGCTGATGGTATAAAAGGCGCCGGCTGTGATTGGGGGCGGGAAATTGGTACACGAACGGCCCGGCGGGAGCTTGGTCGGGAGGTGAAGTGTGGTTGCTTGTGACGGTGTGGTTGGCATGGATGCCGGGTGAAGTCTCCAAATCCGCCGGTTGCGGCGCATCGAGCTGCGGGCCGACAACCATCACAGGCTATTTCACCCTCCTTTTTATATAACGTTCTTCCCAAGAGACAGGCAGTGGGTGTGTCGACGACAACCAGGATTCGCGCCCGGACGGACTGTGCTGGCTTGCGTCATGGCTCTGGGTCCGGGTGGTTACACGTACAACTGGCAAGCGCGACCGACGCACATGGAAGCTAGAAAATTGCCGCGAGGAACTTGTTCCTTCCTTCCCTTTGGCACGGTGTCTCATGCGTCTTGAGGCGGTGAGAGAAGAAGTGCGGTTTTTGCGGGCTTCTCCTCCCGTCCCTCTCTCGCTCTATTCCCCTCACCGACGCTGTCGTCCCGGGTCGGAGACAACAAAGAACAGAGCGCTCGACGCCCCGCTATCGGTCATAGGGGAGCTAAAAAGGGATTATTACCCTTGTTGTATGTAGCCCAAGAGACGGGTCGGAAGGAGACCGACGGCATCGAGCTCATTGCCGAGAGCGCATCCGACGCACCTTTGTCGTTGCAAGGTCAAGGGTGTGTTGGTCTTGTTATAAGTCAGAGTGGGCGATGGAGGCCCGCGGTGGTACGCGATACAGCTGCGGCGGCGGAAGGTGGTAGTTAACTCACTCTGGCAATAACCACCTGGTACCTTGGCTCGAGAGCGCCAGTGATCGAAGAGGTAAAGGAAGCGCAAGCGTCGCACTGCACAGCTATCGGGCTCACAGACTGGGCGCCATTTCCAATTGTTCTGGGCTCAACCACAGCCTGTTTAGGTGTAGCGGTTGTCCGAATAAGTCCCGTGTGCCGGGCGGGTCGCAACCAGCGTTCAGACTCCACCGTGGCCGGCGACGGACGCTGCGGCTAGGTTGTCCCTGCGACCCAACAAGCGCTGGGAGTGCTTGGGCAGTCGCAGGTTCGGCAGGCATCGACGACATTTCCCGTCGTCACCGCCATTCCAACCCCCCGCAACGCTGTGAGCCAAACCCATGGCTTTGAGCCATGTCCTCCAGTCAAACGGCCAGCGGCGGACTGCTCGATCTTGTCCTTGGACGACCCCTCGTTCTGCTGCAGGACATCGCGTCAATTGCGAGAAGCAGACGCAGCATCTGGCCGTCGTCTCGGTACGTTCCCACTTCACCTGCGACCAAGCTTCCACTTTCTCCATTCCCGACTCTTCTCTTCTCCACCGCCGTCTGGCTCTGCTCCACCCGTCTGCCTCGCGGTCGAGGACAGCGTCGAGGAGCAGACAAAGCAGACAGAAACCCCTCGTGCTTGTTGCTTCTCGGGCCTGACAAACGCCAAAGATACCGCGCATAGTGGGAAGTGCGGGCTGATAAGTCGCAATCTCACTCATACCCCTCGTCGGCCCCCTCGTGTCTTCGTCCCTCCTGGATCCGGCCCATCGAATGAGCGGCATCGCGTCTGGCCGCCCTATCGTTTATCGCCGTTGATTTGTCCCGCAGCCCTGACGGGCATGTCGGTTGCTTGATGGACTGGACTGCCGCCCACTCAGTGCTGGCCTCTTAAACGACCCCCTGCCTCACCGCCTGGTCCTGAGCGTGGCTTATCCCGTCGTGGGCCCAAGCATCGATCAAGGAGACGGGCTCGTCTCGTCCTGTTGTTCGTCTCTTGTCATCCATCAGCCACCAACTGTCCGTGGCGACCCCCGACGGCGCCATGTTGATGATGCCAGTTCTTCACCGAGCCGCTGCCACCACCCGCTCTTAAGGACCGGTTACTCGACTTTCCGGGTCTGCTCCCCCTTCGCCATCGGCCGGTCTCAGTGCGCGCCCTCTGGCCGCCTCGGGGGGATGCTTGGAAAGCTGTTCAATCTCGGGACGGGCTCAGGCGCTGGGCCTGTCCCCCCGACTCAGGCGGCGTCTCACAAGCCGGTTTCGTCTCTGGAGTCCGTCCAGGAGGACATCCATACCCGAAGTCTGCTGTTTCCCGACCCGCAGGACCTGTACGAACACCGTTTGAACCAAGTGTTCCCCCTGTCCAGCGTCCCCTCGGTCGCAGCCGGGTCATCGACCAACGCTTTCGATTACAATAGCGATCTCGAGCTCGATGTACGCGATGTCCGCATCATGGTCATGCAGGATGCCTTGAGTTCCGTCGCCGCGTCGCCTTTGTACGACAGCCAGGCGCCTCCGCCTGCTCCGCCCGCTGCCATGGAGCGTCCGTCCACGACAGCGGGTTCCGCGTCGCACTACTCGGCGCAGGACGCGCGCCGCGCTCCCATGTCTCCCAGAAAGCCGAGCATCAGTCATGTCCAGCGGCCCATTGTCATCCAGCCTGACAGTCCCAAGATACGACAGGGAGCGTTTGATAGGAGACCATCGGTTCATGCCCGAAGCCAGGCCTATGCCGAAACCGAGCCGCAGCGGGCATGGCGGGAATATCGCGAGGAACTCGCCACCTTCTCGAGTTGCATCTTTGGTAATTCCGAGCTGATGGCCTACAAGGGGACGTCGACAAAGGTCCATGTTGTGCCTTCCGATCCTCGTACCGCAGACTCGTCGATGCTAGGGGACGGGCGGGGCTCTATCGGGAGGTCTAGCATGAGGTCTAGCAGGCTGTCGCAGTCTTTCTCATCAGAAAACATACCACCCACGCCGACTGTGACCAGCCGAGTCGCAGACCGCAAAAAGGTGTTAGTTACCAGGCTGTTTCCGGTGCCTCTGCCTATCGAAGAGGATGCTGTATCTCCACCTGGGGCCTCGCTCGAAGAGAGTCATGGCTATCCTTTCCCACAATCCTCGGAGGAGCTCAAGATGCGGAAGAAGAAGAATCAGCCGAAACAGAAGAGGACGCCTATGTATGCTGTCGCGCTGGTGATCAACCTGCCGCCTGTGTCAGCCCATGCCACGCCAGCGACGACTCTGAGATCAGGATTTCGAGGGTCGGGCTCATACAATGACCACGACTCCTTTCCCTCGTCACTAAATTCTAATAAGCAATCTCCTTGGACGATGGTGGGTCACGGACACGGACTGGACTCCTTTGAAACGACGTTTGGCAATGACGCCGAAGAGCAAATCGACGCTATCACGCAGCACTGGGATATCATCATGCGGACGTTAAATCGTCTTCAGGATGTGGTTTCAAATACGCTATTTATACTGCTCAGGCAGGCGGATATGTCGTCACCAGACCCAATGCCGGCCTCCATGCCGGTTCAGATCGCAAGAACCTCATCAATGTCCGGACGCCGAAGCGAAGACGGTCTGCCGATTAAGCCACCAAAATCGAATGCCAAGCACGTTACGCTGTTGCCCAACTGTCTACAAGACAACCGTCAGATTGCCATGGAAGCCGAGGTAGCGAGAACAAGGATCGTTGCCGGGATTCGGGCCACAAGAGTTACAACAGGGCAGAACAGATGGCCAATATGGCGGGAAGAAGCTCGATGGGTTGCAAAATGGGCTGGCGGTCGGGCACAAGGTTTCTTCTTCTTTAACCTCCTAACGGCGTTTCTGGCGACCCACCTTGACTGGCTTCAGGCGTTGAGTCCAGCACAGTACCGACGTCAGTTCTTTCTCCAACAAAAAGGAAAACCAACAGACGAAGACAACACCGTGCCTGCTCGGACCATCATTGTTTCGAACGACAAGATCGCAGCACGGCGCTTGATCTTCTTGTTGTCGGCATTTCTACCCGCCTCTCAGCAACTCCCCGGGATCCGAGCACACCGGCCAAGTACACCGGCGTCCCTCGGGCCATTATCCCACTCACCCCCTTCCTTCGTCGTGCCAATCCTGAAAGAGGAGTCTCTACGTCGCAAGATCAACCGTCGGACCGGACCGCGAAGAACGTCACACTCACGAAATCTCAGTATGCAATCTCAGCACGGGCGGGCCAGTGCGGTTCCGTTGACGCTTGCGCACCTTAGCATGGAAGGGAGGCATGAGAGGCGGTCGTCGGATGCTGCGTCCATCCGGACAGCGCATCTGCCAATACGTGGAAACGATTTAGCAGCTCGGAAGAGCAGCGCAGCCATGACGACCACAATTATGCCTGAGACCAGCATTCCCCACTTTTCCTCGGTCCATCGCGCAGATGTCTTCTCGTCCGGCCGTCCCGGAAGTAGCAACAGCATGGCGGCGGATGATCTGAAGCGGCTTACCAGGGAGGATAGCGCTGGCCAAGCCAGCATTGAGTCTGGCCGGAGCTCTAGATGGGGAAGCGTTATCAGTGGTCTGTGGGGCACCCGCAGGAGAGACTCCGGGGCTGCCTCGGTGAAGAGCCACACGACCGGGGATGGCAATGTTAATTCACCCACAAAGCCGTGCTTCTCAAATTCGCAAAGCACAAAAGCAGTGTCAGAAACTGAAGCGGCGCGGCCTGGAAGTGAGTCGCGAGAAGCAACGCAAGATCAATCGCCCAAGAGTAGGACGGAGAACGCAGCTGGGCTGGGGATTGATGAAGTTGGTGCTGGCACTGTGGAACCCACCAACATCACACCCAAGGTCCAGAGAACGCCGGATCCCAGTGGGGCCTTTGAGTCGCCGGTGAAGACGTCCATCAATATACAGGACGGCGTGATCGATGTGGACGTCCCGTTTCCCGACTATGTTACGTCGTTCGAAACGGCTGTCAGCTCACCGTCGAGTAGTGGCTACCTGTCAACACCGGGTTTTGGCACTGGGTTTGACAGTTTTGAGCAATCCTGTCGCATCTCGGTGGACGGCGATGCTCCGGTCAATGTGGCCGGTTGGCTCCAGCACTACCACCCCGATTTCATTCTGCAAGCCGTTCCGATGCAGCATGACATTGTCAACCAAGTCAAGGCCTCAATGCAGGCCGAGCCAGCTCCCACATGGATTCCTAATGTCAACCTAACAGATCAAGCTACAGAGCGGTGGATTGATGTCGGAACAGCTCTCATTGCGGATACCACAACGTTCACTCTCAAGAGAATTCGGCATCGGCGGCTCGTGAAGCTGAAGCCCGCAATCGACCCAAGTCTAGCGGTGGCCGGCTTCGCGGTGCCGGCCGCCCCGGCAGCAGGGACAACGGCCGCGGGCGAGTCGATCAGAGAGGAGTTCATCGAAGAGCCTATTTTCGAACTGGACGAGGCTCTAACATATGCCGTGGAGCGAGTTGTTGCTGTTGGCGATGTTAGCAAGACCGGGTCCGGGGCATCGTCGAGGTCAACAAGCAAGAGGCGGGAGAGGAGGGATAGCACGTCGACACAATCTGACGGACCAACGCCGGCTCGCTCATCGACGCAGCTGTCGCAGGATCAAGTTCAAGCGTTGTTAGGATCGATGATGGCTGTTGAGGGGGGTCAGGAAGTTCCGCGGTCGCAGTGCAAGGCAGTGATTCTGTCTGCGTTAGAGGAGGTGATCAAGGAGGTAGCGGATGAGAGAGAGAAGGAGAGAGAACTCGAAACAAACATCGAGGCAGCCATGCAGGCACCGCAAGTGCGAGTGAGGGGAAGGTGGGAGGGCGCGGTGCTCAAGGAGGCGGTCAGGACGTGGTTAGACAGCGTCGACCCCCGGGATTGAGGGCGAGAGAGGTGGATGAATTTTGCTGGATGATACCCTTTTAATGAGGTTGCTTGTTGGTTTCCATTTCGGTGTCGTTTGTTACATCTAGAAGGGGGTTCACGTGACGATTGGAGTTGGATGTTGCATGAAACACGAGCGTTCTGTACTATTATCGATTTTAGCAAGATTGATAGACAGAGGGTGAAGACGTCGGAAGAGACCGACTAGACCGAGACTGAGACTTGATATGTGGTTGACGAGTTTTTGAGATTCTTGATTGTGAGAATATTGGAAACCGAGCAGAAAGCGAAGTGATGACCAGGCGGCTATAATTAACATTGGCTGGAAGATGGGAGGATGCTTGGTTCTGGGCGTAGTTCTGCTGCGATGCGAGGCTCGGCGGATGCTGACCCGTCATGCATTGCCTCACCTCGGTGATTTGGTTCGTCTGAGCTGACTTGTGTTGGGCCGTTTTAATATGTCGTGTCATGGCAAAGGTATTTGGTCGACCGAAGATGGTTTGTAAAGACGGATGAGTCTTTCCAATTGATAAAGTTGGTGTTTGTTTGTTTGCGTGTCCTCTTTTAGTTGGTACCAGACGGGAATGAAAGTAGTGAGTGGTCTAGAACCTACCTAATGAAGAGCAGACACCCGCAGCGGTCCAACGGTTTCACTCCATCCCGACCAGGTACCATAGGGCTGGCGCCTGCGGGAGGGAGGGCATCGGAACTTGCCATCGCTCACTCAGCTACCTTATGTTTGCCTTGCCGCCAGGCAAAGAAAGGGGGAGGTTGAGACGACAAATGGAAACGAATTGCTCTTTTTCTTTGCCGTTGGTCGCACAGTGTTTGCAGCTCCCGCAAGTTTGCTTCATCTGGTCTCGCCGGCCCATCAGGGACTGGTCGTGGTTTGTCTGCGGCCTTGCTGTTTGTCATCCTTCTGCTTGGCGGCTCGGAATCAACAGCGGCCTGTCGATCCTGGGGAAAGCGGCTCTGCCAAGCTCGTGCAGCAGGATCTGAGGCCGGCAAAACGACATGGCTGGCTCGGCTGGCCATGCGGCGCAACGAGGCACAGCTTTTTGGGGAGGGAGGCTGCTGCAGGGGGGAGGGATTTGGGGAACCGGCCGGCGTTCCTGGTGGCATTCGACGAGATCTGAGACACGCAAAATGGCGAGGACACAGCTGTTGGATGGCCCGGCCCAAGCATAAGCTGACGAGGCGGCGATCATCTCAACCTTGCCTGTCAGGATGTTTTGGGGGGAGCTACTTATACAGGGCTGGCTCCCTCCCGTTCTGGGAGGTTTTTCCATAGGTAACCCCCTTACGGAGCATACCACGGTTCAACACCAGCGAAAACATCACGGCTCAGATTGACGTCACGAGCACGAACGAACACACCACCCCGGAGAAGTAGTTCTAAATCAATCTCACAATGCGCTGCTCCCGCGGCATCTCGGCGGCCGCTCTGGCGCTCGCCAATGTCGTCTCGGCTTCTCTAGTCCACATCTCAGCATACACGGGCAACGTGACGACGTACAACCTAACGGCAACAACAAGCGAGATCAGCACGCAGGCGGCCCTGAGATCGCTCGACGTCAGCGGCGGCTGCGGCGACTACCCGTCCTGGCTCACGCTGGCCGGCGACATCCTGTACTGCGTCAACGAGAACTGGCCCGACCCCAAGAACGGCTCCCTGTCTTCGTTCCGCGTCGGACCCGAGGGACAGCTGACGCTGCTCAGCAACGTGACCACGCTGGGCGGGCCGGTATATGCCGTGATCTACGGCGAGGGCAAGGGCTTGGCCGTAGCTGATTAGTATGTTGTCTCCTCGTTCCATGATGTGATTCTCGATGGATGGATGGATGGATGGATGGACACAAACAGCAGCAAAAAAAGCTGACATGAACCGGTACCTTAGCGGAGGAGGCGGCATCAACACCTTCAACATCTCGGACCCGGCCAACATCACGCCCGTCCAGGCCGAGGTGTTCACGCTCACAGCGCCGGGCGCGAATCCGCAGCGGCAGGACATCCCGCATCCGCACCAGACCATCGTCGACCCGACGGGCAACTTCCTCGTCGTCCCCGACCTCGGCGCCGATCTCGTCCGTGTGTTCGCGCTGGACAACGCGACGCTGCGGTATACCCAGACGACGCCGCTGCAGGCCGCGACGCCCGGCGCCGGTCCCCGACATGGAACGTTCGTCAAGGGCCCGTCCAAGACGTTTTTTTATCTTGTTCACGAGCTGGCGAATACGCTTGTCGGGTACGAAGTGACGTACAACGCCGACGGCAAGACGCTCGGGTTCAAGGAGGTGCACTCGTCCAACACGCATGGCGAGAGCGCCGTGCTTCCCAACACGACGGCGGCCGCTGAGGTGATTGCATCTGTAAGTGAAGAAAACTAAAATATTGATGAGACAGACACAAGAGACTGACAAATCCACCCCCCAAAAAAGCCCTGCGGCAAGTTCCTAACCGTCTCCTCCCGCTTCGACGGCACCCTCACCGTGCCCAACTACGACCCGTCCAACTCGACGGCCATCCCGTCCGACCCGCTTATTACTTTTTCCATCGACCTCGACACCGGCGCGCTCGCGCACCGTCAGACGCGCGCCGCGGGGGGTGTCAACCCGCGCCAATTCAGCTTCAACAGGGACGGGACTTTGGTCGGCGTCGGCCTGCAGAGCGATAGTCGGACCGTGCTGATCGCGCGGGATCCCGAGACGGGGTTGTTGGGGGATATTGTCGAGGCTGTGTCGGTTGTTGGGCTGCCGAATTGTGTTATTTTTGATGAGTAGTTTTTCTACCTAGAATTAGTTCCTGGAGTAGAGTTGACCTTTGCATGGGTGGGCGTTTGGGTTTTGGGGGGGCACACACAAAATGGCTGCATCGTCTAGGTAGACTTATCTCTCGCAGGGCGGGATGGGTTGGTTGGTTGGGTCGGCTGGGTCGGCTGGGTTTTCGACAGCTGGTGATACATTACCTCCCTGATATTTTATTTACTTGGGTTGAGGTATCAAGACTAGATACATGGGGTGTGGCAGTCTAATGTTAAATGCAAAGGCGCGATGCCCTTTTTAAGTTTAGGAGAGAATGGTCATGTCGGGGTGAGCATTGGAAGGCCTTTCTGTCATAATAGTTGGCAAGCAGGCATGATAATGCCTAGGTATAGAGCCGTGATGGGAAAGGGGCACTGTACAACGGGATTAGGGATGTCCAGGTACCCTATCTATTCCCCTTCCATCTCCCTCCCCTGCTACTACATTTTAGACCTCGGGTATAAATTGTATCCACATCAACACTCCCCAGAGGTCATTCAGAAGTGATGAAACCGGTGTCTCGGGGAACAATAATACAGGAAGACGAGGCAGAGATAAATAACTGTCTGTGCTTGGATATATCCCTAGGCGCCCTAGCAAATATTGCTTCGCTCATATCCAGTGACATCTACAAAACCCAACGTCGCATATATTACCCACCTAAACCTCCTCTATCCTATCATCATCATCCAACTCCTCTATCCTCTTCATCTCCCCATCTTCCGCCTCATCCCTCATCAAAACCTGCACCAACCGCTCACAAGCTTCCTGCACCCCCTCATCCTCAACCCTCGCATGCGTCTCCCGAATAACAGGATAAACCTTCACCCGCCTCATCAACTCCCGCCCCTCCCTCGTCGTAGTCAACAGAGTCAAAGTCTCCACATGCGTCTGCACAATCCCGGCCTCCGGATCCCGCGTCTTATCCGGCGGCAACAACTGCAAATCAGGGAGCATATCCGCCATCTCCTCCTCGTCGTACTCTTCTCCGCCCATAATCGGCAGCAGCACGTACGGCAGCACATTGATCTTGCCCTCGTCCAGCAGATCCGCATGCGAATCGACCTCGAATGCAACGTTCTTGATGGCGCTCGCCACGCCCTTGCGCCGCACGTCCGACTTGTGCTCGGTGAAGACGAGGATCTTGCTGAGCGGGACGACGTCGTCATACGCCTGCGGCGTGACCATGTACTTGCGCACCGAGGCGTGCTGAGACAAATCGGCGCAGACGTAGGCAAGATAGTCAAAGTCGGCGTGCGGGTTGTACGAGCCGTCGGCGCCCTTGACGAAGAGGTCCATGAGCTGGTTGAGGACGAGGTCGTCGGACCCGAGGCGGGCGGCGGATTCCGGGGGCGCCTGCTTGCGTGTTGACAGGGTCTTGAGGCCGTCGTACTTGGACAGGTTGGCGAGGAGCATGGCGATCAGGTTGGCGTTTTGTTCTTTTGGGTCCTGGTCGGAGGGGGGGTCGTGTCAGTGGGAAACAAAACGAGAGGACAGTAATCATCGTACGGATAGCAGCCCGAGGGCGATCCCGAGGAAGCGGTCGTCCGTTGCGACATTCTCGAGCACATCTTGCTCGCCGGTGAGGTTGATCAGGATGGTGAGGGCGTGTTCGGCGATTTTCTAAGTACTTAGTACGAAGTTTTACTCGGCTATAAGGAACCCCTCACTGGTTGGTCTCGTATGAGGAACTTGAGGTGCTTTATAGGCAGAAGCTGGTCCTTCTTGAAGATGGACGGCTGCACAGTCGAAAACTGGACCAGGTTCTCGATGGCCACCAACCTGATCTGCGGGTTCGGATGCGCGAGGAACCCGACGAGCTACGAGTCGTTAGCTACTGCTCAGTCTAGTAAGATCCAAACCTACCTCTTCAAGTTCTGTGGGCATTTTTACTTTTTATTCTTTTCTGTATAACCAAGCAAAGGGAGCATTTCAATGAAGATGGACCCCTTTCACCCTCGAATACAAACACCTCTTTCGTGAACCGCAACTTTTTTGGAGGGGCAAACCGCGGGGCAGGATTGATAAGATCAGCTCTTATCGATAACAGTTTAATCTCTTATCGAGCGACACAGACCAATCAGCGGTGCAGCGCAAGCCGGCAGGGGTACCCCACACGGCCATATTTTTGGGACAACCACAAAAAACTTCGCGGCCAGCAAGGGTCTCTCTCTCGAATTTGACCGTGATCGTGACGATTCAACTTCGAACCACCCAGAACTCGGCGAGTACAACAACTGACCGACAGAAATACGAGTCGCAAAGATGCCCAAGGCAACAACCCCCACGTCGTCTCACAAGCGACGCCACAACCCACTCGAGGATGACCTCCTAGCCACGGGCGTGCTCAAGAACAAGACGGCCAAGACCAAGCGCGATAGCTCCGCCCGAGACGAGAATGACCAGCAGACCTACGTCGATGCCAAAGCGTCCAGACAAATCCTGGCCATGAGCCGCGGCCTCATCGACGAGGAGGACCAGAGACAACAAGCCGCCGCGGCGCCAAATGTCCGATCAGCATTCGACTACGACCCCGCCCGGTTTGGAGCCGAGTTCGCAGATGACGACGACGAGCCACAAAATGACACAGATGGGAAGTACGCCAACGACGAGGACGCCTGGGGCGACGAGGACGAGGTGGTCGAGGAGATTGAAGTCGACGCGGCCGATCTCGAGACGTTCAACCGCTTTCTTGCCCCGTCGATGGGCGACGATCCCCTCCTCACTCATGGGTGGGATCTCCAGTCCGGGGAAGGGGAGGCATCCGGCGGGGGCGAGCAGCAAGGGACGAATCTGGCCGATCTGATCCTGGCCAAGATTGCCGAGAAGGAGTCGGCCATGCAGGGGCAGGGCCGGCAGGAGGAAGAAGTAAACCCGGTTGAGGAGGAATACGAGCTGCCGCCCAAGGTTGTCGAGGTGTACTCCAAGTATGGCCGAGTCTGTTTCTGCTGGTTGGAAAACAGAGGGCTGACATGGACAGGATCGGCATGATTCTTTCACGGTACAAGTCGGGCCCGTTACCCAAGCCTTTCAAGATCCTCCCGACGATACCACATTGGGAGGAGATTCTGCAGCTTACACAACCGGACCAATGGTGTGTTATATGTCGTTAACAAATTTGTTGTCCGTTCAATGCTAACTCGGAGGTTTACAGGAGTCCAAATGCTTGGTAAGCCACCCGACATCGACAGAGGGCGATTGTACTGATGTAAACAGCTTTGCTGCGACTCGGCTGTTCGTCTCGGCCAAGCCACTGGTCGTGCAGAGATTCATGGAGATGGTCATCCTCGACCGGGTCCGTGAGGATATTCACGAGAACAAGAAGCTCAACGTCCACCTGTTTGCGTGTCTGAAGAAGGGCCTCTACAAGCCGGCTGGCTTCTTCAAAGGTCTGGTCTGAGAATAGATTGTCAGGAAAACCCTGCTGATACCGAAGCAGGCTTTTTGTTTCCTCTGGTAGCCTCGGGGACCTGCAGTCTGCGCGAGGCACATATCGTCTCGGGTGTTTTGTCCCGGGTGTCCATCCCGGTGCTGCACTCCGCAGCAGCCATCAAGACGTTGTGCGACATCGCGGCGGAACAAGCGTCGCAAAGTTCGGAATGCGTCAGCGCCACCAACCTGCTCCTCAAGACGCTCCTCGAGAAGCGATATGCTCTACGTATGTGAACAGATCGCTTGGTAGATTGACGCTAACGTACTGTGCAGCATGGCAGTGTGTCGATTCTCTAGTGTTCCACTTCATCCGGTATGCCGCAGCCGTCCGGGAGGTCCAGGGAACCGGGCCGAGGTCGCTGCCGGTGATTTTCCACCAGTGCATGCTCGTGTTTGCTCAGCGGTACAGAAACGACAGTGAGTATCGGTTACCGGATCATGTGATCATGCTGACGTCTGTGTGTGCAGTTACCGAGGACCAAAGAGAAGCTCTTTTGGATCTTCTCCTCAGTCATGGCCATGACCAGATCGCGCCCGAGATCCGGAGAGAGCTGCTTGCCGGGCGAGGGAGAGGTGTCCCGCTTGAGCAGGCCGGCCCGGCTTTTGATGGTGATGATACGATGCTTGTGGACTCGTAATAGTAGGTTTTGGGGTGGAGGGCGGAACAATTAGTTGATCCAGAATTGTGAAGCAACGACTGGTAACTGGCGGGTGGGCCGGATGGGGTGTTGTTGGAGTTATGATACCATGTGCAAGGCCCGGTTCTATGATGGTGTGTAAGGCATCGCGCTTTGATACGTACTGGCTGATAGACACGGATTCAGAAAGAGTCTGTTGCGCCTTGGGGAGATGTCATGAACCGCATGTCGATATAGATGATATGATGGACAAGGAAATTAAGAAGACGGCGACCTACACTAGTGCCGTGGCTTTCCTCGTGATAGATTCGTCAATACTCAGAAATTCAGTTCAGGTTTGTCTGTGTCATACCTCCTTAGTCCACGATTTGATATATCATTCTTAGGAGAGTTCACACATAAGCCCGCTGAAGTGACCCGATTCGACCCGATATGATTTACAGGACTACGGCATTTATGCCCTGGTGCAAAGAAAAAAAAAACCAACGTAGTCATGCCGCCCCCTTCTTCCAGGTTCTTCGGGTTACCGCTGTTCCGGATAAATCCAGGACGGTAGAAGGGGCGAAAGGAAGAAATGGTGATTCCCGGGTCCCCTGTCCTTGGCATTTAGTCTAGTCCCGTCTGCTATTTATTCTGTGGTATGTGGTGTGTAGTGTGTAGTGTGGAGGGGGGGATAATATCGGGATGTGTGTGTGTGTGTGTGCAATGCATGTATAATACTGTACCCCAGAAAGTCTTAAGCCTGTACATGTGGAGAAATTCGTGGGGAGAGATGGTGGGGAGAGGGGATGGAAAAACGTAATCCGGGTTGGGATATTGCGTGAGCAGCTATGGTTTAGTTCTAGCGGGCGAGTAGGGCAAAGGAAGGGAGGGGAGGGGGGGAGGGGGGGAGGGCGAGGCTGTAGAACTGCAGAATTGTAGGGAATACTAAGCAACTGCCATGGCTGGAAGCGATCTCGGCGAGACTTGTGTTGTTGGGTGTGTGTGTTTTGAGTTCAGGGGGAGTGGATGGGGGATGGAGGAGCGGGATAGACAGAAAGACAGGCACACACCACTACTAACCGCATCGTGATGGTGTTGAGGAGATTTCGTTTCTGAGGCGGGTGTGTTCTAGGGGATTCTTTTTTACGGTGGGTGGTTTCCCTCTGGGTTGCCTGCCCTCCTGTATCAAAAATAGGAATTCTGGTATACTCTAGATATTCTTCCATTAGGTTATTAGGTGATGGTGTGGTTGGTGGATGTTTTTCGCTGGGGTATAATATCTTGGTGTCTAGCACCGGTTTTTAGTTTCCCCTCGACCCATGGTTAGCGTCAGAAAACAGTTTTTTCTTTCCCCCCCTGGGATTAAAAGTAAGGAAGACTAGGTTACTGGTCTATCCGTTATTCTGTCACTGTGTCACTGTGTCACTGTGGGTTACCTGACCTGGAAGCAGTCGTGATGCCGATATTTTCACCGGGGTTTCTACGGAGTACAGTCAGAGAGAGAGAAAAAAAGGTACGTAGAGAGAGGCTTAACCCGTCCAATATAGCGGGACACGTTTTTTTGATTGTGCTCTGTCTGTCACACGACGTTCCTCGGACGGCCGGGGCCGGGAGACAGAAAACTTGGAAAAGGTTTGGGTGATGTTCAGGGGCACAGTCTCTGTCATTCTCAATCTGGGCCGGGTCCCGAATAACCGCTGCGAGAAGGGAGATCTAGAACAATGGGAATAAAAAATGTCCGATGTCTACTCTACTCTGGTTGTTGTCTTTTGAGTAAACCGTATCCATATTTTTTTTTCTGAGCTTATCCGTCTAGCGCGGTGACTAAACTTTTGGAGACGCTACCGGATGAATGACGGATTCAACAAGTTACTGATCTGCTTATGGAAAAGAACAACTTTCGCAATGGTTACCTGTTGGATAGGTAAAGGATCAGATAACAATTCTGGAGCGTTCTCTCCTCTCCGAGGTGAGAGAGAGCGGAATGGTGGCATCGGAAACGACCCACTACTCCCCACTCCCCTTTCCCCAGCAGCAGCCGCGTCATAGGCGCCGGGACCGTAGATCGTCGGTCTCCGGGTGTGTAGTGTACCGAGAACGAAAATAAAAACGACAAGGCAAAAAAATACGAAAGTGGGCTCGTGGAGTAGCTGCCGAGCCGTGTTCTCGACGTGATGTGATGTGACGCGATGAGGAGTAAAAAAGTTCCACTGCACACCCGCTCGTACAGCGGTTTCCCATGGTCGCCGTCAGCTGTCTGGATCTCGCCAGGTCTCAGCCTCTTTTTTTTTCAGCCCTCTCAGGAAATCGTTGCGGGAGAAAGCCTGTCAAAACTAAGATGGTGGCGTCTTGCTGCAACAGTCTTCCCGTCTTGGGAAACCCGTTCCTGACTCTCTGTAGCTAACATGTTGGCAGTGGCAGTGTCCTCTAGTTCTAATTGGACAATGCACGAAGTAAAAAGTCTCAAAAACTCTGCCGCGTCGTTGTGATAGATTTCGCGGTGCAGGTGGTCAGAAAAAAAACCACAATTGCCATGTCTCCCTCTCTCTCTCTCGACAAATGGCGCGACCTCTTTAGGCCCTTGCAGGGGGGTTTATGGAGGTGTGTGTGTGTGAGCGGGACCTGCAACCATCCAAACTTCCAGATTGCCTGGCATTCCCCTGCTGGCCGCGGCCGTCAACCCGGTACAGCACTGTGACGTGAGCGGTGCGGGTTTGCCTTTTCATCCAGATTGAGCAGTCGTCAGCGGAATGTTTAGCCTTTGCGAAGATTTCGAGGCCAGAACAAGTCTCTCCGAATCCGCTCTCGAATGCCGCGTTTTCTTGGCCCACCGCTTGACAAAGTTGACTGACAACTGACAAGCAGCGCTCACTCACCGCCCGGAGAAGGAGGTCCCAAGGCCCCCCAGCACATTCAAGCCCGGTCCCGCTTCGTCGTGGTGCGGATCTGGCCATCTGCCGCCGCCACGGCGGACACGCTGGCACTCTCAGCGCATCCCGAACTAGCAGGACTCCACATTGGGCATGTCTGCCCAGAGCATGCGGTCTTGGGGCCTGGATTGAGCTCTGAGTGTGGTGAGTAAAAGTGAATGGCCAATTCGTCCCTGCTCAGTGCACTGCCCGGGTGCCTGTTCCTGAAATCGGATTTGTTCCTGGCAGGAACCGACAACTGGATGCCGATCTGGGATGGCAGAAATCTGGGCTGAGAGGGGCGCAGTTTCAGGGGTCCTGACGTCCAAGTTCGCTTGGCGTCGAGCCTGCAGCTGTGGGAAGCTGGAAACATCTGACGACGTACGTGCCGAAGCTCAGCCCAAGCCTCCCGCCTCCACCATCCGCCGAGCCGGCCTCGAGCATGTTGTTATGAGAAAAAAAAAGTCCATAATAAAGGTGGTCCCCCCTTCCGCTCGTTTCTCTGGTTCCCCATTCTCCCGCAAAAGCCATTGCTGCTTCGTCCACCAACACTCGGGTCGTTGTCGCGTGCCACGCCAGAAAAGCTCGTGTTCGGCGGCTGCCCCACGCATCTCGTCTTCATTTGCCCCTCTGCGGGTGTAGATCACATCACCTCACCGGAACCGTGGTGTGTGTGAGACGACCGAGTTGCCTTGCGGAACCTCGCATCATCGCCTGATCTCTGCGGCCGTCGACGGTTATCCATCGAAAATATAGCGAACGCTCTTCGTTTCCGAATATGAGCAGGTCTCCGCTCTGCTCTCCCTCGCTGTGCCTTGTAGGAAGAAGCCCTGGCAGCCAGCAGCAGCCTTGAACGAAAACGACCAAACGATAGCTTTCTGAGAGCTTTCTCTCGAACCACCCAACCCGCAAACCATGGCGCGCCACACCGAGCCCGACTACTCGGACGACGACTTCGACCTCGACGACGAGTACTTTGCCCGTACTTACCGCCCTCTGTCGAACCTCCCGACCCCTCCCCCCTCGTCACGCGATGCCTCGGCCGCCCAGAGCCCCAAGAGCCTCCTGGAAGACGGAGGCCTTGTAGGCTCATCTTGGCTCGGTATGTTGATTTCCTGTTGTTTCTATTGATCTAGCTCCATAACTAACCGCTACAACAGGCCCAGCAGTGCATCTGGTGAATCTGATCCCGCCCGCCGCATCCCTAGCGACACCCTCGGTCGCCATCGTCCACGAGATGCTCGTGCGCGCCGATGCCCCCCTGGACACGGTCGCCCTCGCAGTGTGCATCCTCGACTCGCTCGACTCCAAGTTCTCTCGGAACTGGAGGCTGCATTGTCCTCTCGTCGACCGGCGGCGGGAACCCGAGACTTCCAGCACCAAGCGCCACACTTTCTCGGCCAGCCCCGCCGTCGGCTCCGGCTTTAGCGGCTGCCACGGCCAGCAACTCCACATCGACTGCGTCAGCCCCGAGGTCATCGTCCTCGCCTCGCTCATGATCGCCCAAAAGTTCATCGAGGACTTCAACGAGCCGACGTCCTACTTCCGACGCCGCTGGGGTTCTGACGTGTGGACGTCGGAGCAGATCAACGTCACGGAACGGTGCATCATGGAGTGTCTCGACTACCATCTCCTCCCGCTATGGAACCCGAGACTGATCGCCGACGCCCTGGACGATATGGACCGCGCCGGGAGGCAGGCCCTGCTCCCGTCTCCGCCTTGTCGGGCCTTCGCCGCTCCTGGCGGGTCTGCTCATGCACGCTCTATCAGCACACCCGGAGGCGGCTGCGGCGGTGGCCAGGCCATCTTTGGTTTGGGCATGCAGCTGACACCGGTGGAATCGCAATCCCCGACATCAGAAAACTGTCCTACCGCGGCCATGGCCGCTCACGTCAGCAGCAGCTCGGTCGTAATAAATGACGGGCAGCATGATGCTTTCGCAGCAGGGCTGCACTTGGTAGCCCCACTGAAACTGAAGCAGCTGGAGAGCTTTTATGATTCGGATTGAAGGCCGCCCAAATTTTTTTTTTCCTGTGGCTTCTTGCTATCTACCATGGAGTCGTCGGTAGCTGTTTGGCAAAAACTTTACGGGGATATCACCATTGTTGAGGAGTCATTCAACGGACGGTAAAAAGTCTTGCTGCGTGGGCGTTTATCATAACGGATTCATAATACCCTCTTCATGTTATGGACTGGCGTCTCATCTTTTTTTTCTTTTCCCGCAACAACATGGGCATCGGGGAGAAGGGACCTCGTCGGTGCGGGAGGTCCATGGATACGAGGGACAGAGGCGAACGGGCATGTCGTTTTCTTTCTTTCGGCAAGGCGTTGGGACACAAGCACACACAGGAAGGAAGGACATAACAGGTTACATCATTACATATGGGCATTTTCAGGAAGTCAACTAAGTATACAGCGTATCCGTAAATATCATTAATTGGCATTTTTCTTCTTCCCATATCTTACCTTTGAGCACGTGAAACACTGGGTGAAAGACTTATCAACTCTGTATTTGCTTGGCACCATCCAGCCAGATCCTGTCTATCGGCATCTTGAAACAGCCCTGGTTGTGCTTCTTCTGCTGTAAAAAAGAAGAAGGGAACTTCCCGGCTTTAGTCCAAACAGGTGCTTAATCGTGTTTTAATCCCTGGGTGTAAATCGTCCAGCCTTGCAAGCTGCCCGCTGCCCAACTGGAGCTACCTTACGCACCGGTCGGTCGGTTGGTGTCCTTGGCTGTAAGTCTAATCCGTAAGGATATGAGTGTAAACAGTTACAAGACAAACAGAACAAAAAAAAAACATGTGAGAACTAGGGAAGAAAGCGACAGGAGAGTCTGAGAGTCTGAGAGTCTAAGAGTCCAAGGCTCGGCACATCCACACAAAGTCAAACTGACTCTCCCCACTCCACCGGCACTCACCCAAACCGTAGATCTGTGCCAGTTACTGAGCCCTACCTTATAAGAGTAAATACAGGCCAGAATAAGCTCATACTCAAGCGTCTGGTGTTACCGCTCCTATCTAGTCATGGTCGTCGCCTCGTCTGATAACTAAAACATCACGCAGGGACTGAGATTCTCCTCGGAACGCTGCAGAATCAACACTCCCTCACTCACTCGGTCGGACGGACGCAACCACAGACATGGACAGACGCAGCACACATCTCCACGCACGTCTTTACTGCAGAACAATGCACATACATACACACACACAAAACACACACACACATACATATACATATTACAAAATAATAATACGCACTATATACAACATATACACGCATGCATGACCAACACGCATGACATACAGAAACCAACTCCAACCCCCGCCCCAAAAATGTCACCACTGGTTACGCCAGATCCACACAGCGCGAGCTGTCATGATGCAAAAATAGTCTACGAAGAGCGCTCGTTTTATAACTTGGAAAATGTGTGCCAACCCGAAAAGACAGAAAAACTACGTCGAATCGCTGTCGCGACTTACTCTGTGCTGCAATCTTGCTGGGAAAATGTTATAGCGTACGAAAGAAACAAATGGCCAAATCGAACTTTTCCCATGAACCGCTGTAACCGAATCCGCTTTGCCCAAAGAGCCTCAACCCCGATCCGACATGACCAGCGCCAAAAGGGCCATGCGGCAGTAGAGACCATATCTCATCTGTATTTAATGTCAGTCAACCATCCGTGCAATCGGCAGTTATTCACCCCGACTTACCTGTCTGAAATACGCAGCCCGCTGGTCAAAGTCCACCTCTTCCGCCACCTCATCGTTCCGCGGCAGCGGGTGCAGGATAGACATGTTGTACTTGGCATGCTTCAGCGTGCTGTTGTCGATCCTGTACGAGTCCTTGACCCGCTCATATTCCGCGAGGTCCGGGAACCTCTCCTTCTGAACACGCGTGCAGTACAGCACATCCGTGCGGCCCAGAATCTCCGGCGTAAGCTCCTCAGACTCGCAATCAAGCTGGTTCCCAGCCACCAGCTGAGCACGAACATCGGCCGGCAGGGCAAGAGACTTGGGCGACACCAGCTGCACCTTGACATGGTAGTGACGAAGCAGATAGACCAGCGAGTGCACCGGCCTGCCGTACAACAGGTCGCCGACAAAAGTAATCGTCAGGCCCTGAACAGTACCGAATTCCTCACGGATCGTGAAGAGATCCAGAAAAGCCTGCGTCGGGTGCTCCTTGCTTCCGTTTCCGCCGTTGATGACCGGAACGGGACTATACTTTCGAGCAACATCAACCGACTTCTCATCTGGGTGGCGGAGAACAATGGCGTCGCCGTAGCAGGCCAATGTCCGCAACGTGTCCTGCAGCGTTTCACCCTTCTGGACAGACGAGTGGGAAGTGGCAATCGCGACCGTCCGACCACCGAGCCGCTGCATGGCGGTATCAAATGAAGCCGAAGTGCGAGTTGAAGGCTCGTAGAAAAGCGTGCAGAGAACCCGCCCGCGGAGCACATCCAGGACACCATGGCGCGACACACCAAGCCGCATCTCCTGGGCCACAGCGAACAGAAGGTGAAGGTCGGCTCTCGTATACTGCTTCACCGACAACACGTGAGCCCTCTTGAAAGGCGAGGGAGCAGCAAGCAAGTTTTGAAGGGGTGAGTTGATGGAAGGGCCGAGAGTCAGCGGAGCAAAGTCGTCTGCCCCTGAAAGAAGGCCTTCAACCCCATGAAGTTTAGCAGCAACCACGGAGTGTCGCAATGCCTCAGGGCTGCCGGGAACCAAAGGTCCTATGTCAGGTGACCCTACGCCATCGTGCCCTAGCATAGCTCCGTGGGCAGACGCGCCGTGTGTGGAGTGGCCAGGCCTCTCCGGGGGACTGCTGAGCTGATAATCCCGAGCGCTGACTTCGAGATCATATCGCCTAGCCAAAGCTTCAATCAAGATCTTCGCATTCTTCACGTTGGTGACCAGCGGCACTTGGTAGTCGACAGCCATCCGACGCGTCATGTATCCCCTGCTCATGTAGTTGGCCGGTCGTCTGTACCTATTGTTTGAAGGCAAATTGATGTACAGATCGATCATGTTGTTGGCCAAGTGCTGCGTCAGGGAAAACTCGGACTTTTGATCGGTACCCGAGCCGAGAACCTCGAGGAACTGCACTGGGATGTCGTGCTCCTGAAGGAAGTCGGCGGTTCCGGCGGTTGCGAAGAGCTTGTATCCCATCTTCTCCAACTTAGCAACCGAGGGGAGGAGTTCCTTCTTATCCTTGTAACTTCCAATGGAGAGCAGGATGTTGTTCTTCGGGATCTTGAACCCGGTGGAAATCAGAGCTTTGAGATAGGCCTCATACTTGTCGGCTCCGAACGAAGCGACCTCGCCGGTCGAGGCCATCTCCACTCCCAAGACGGGGTCGGCACCAGACAATCGCGAAAAGCTGAACTGAGGAACCTTGACACCAACGCAGCCTGGAGGGCACTGGATGCGGGGGTAAGCTTCGAACGGAACGCCCATGATAGCCTTGGTAGCCATCTCGATAAGGTCAACGCCCATGACCTTGGACACGAATGGAAATGATCGGGACGCGCGGACATTGCACTCGATCACCTTGATGTCGTTGTCCTTGGCAATGAATTGGATGTTGAAAGGGCCAGTAACATCGAGTGCCCTGGCAATCTTGCGGGTAGCTTCCTCGATGCGCTTGATAGTCGTTTCTTCCAGGTCCTGAGGCGGGAGAATAAGTGTAGCGTCGCCAGAATGGACACCGGCGTTCTCGACGTGCTCCGAGATGAAATGGCCGATGAGCTTGCCATCCTTGGCGACCGCATCCATTTCAATCTCCTTGGCATTCTCGATATACTTTGTGATAACAACCGGATGCTCACGAGAGACATCGGCAGCTTGCTTGAGGTATGAAGCCAAGTCCGCCTCGGAGTAGACGGTGTTCATCGCGGCGCCGGAGAGCACATAGGACGGCCGTACAAGAACTGGGTACCCGACCTTGTTGCAAAAGATCTCGGCCTCTTCGATGCTGGTCAACTCTTTCCATGTGGGCTGATCGACTTCAATTCTGTCAAGCATGCGCGAGAACTTGTAGCGATTCTCGGCCGTGTCGATCATCTCGGGGGATGTGCCGAGCACCTTCACTCCAGAACGCAGGAGGGGAAGAGCGATGTTGTTGGGGGTTTGCCCACCCATGGCTCCCAGGACTCCGCTGGATGATTCCATCTCGTAAATATCGAGCACCGTTTCCATGGTGATGTTCTCGAAATACAGTTTATCAGCCTCGTCGTAGTCGGTAGATACCGTCTCGGGGTTGTCTAAGACAGATTAGCATCAAGTTCTAAGGTCAGCAGAATGAGGCCAAGGAAAGACGACCTGCAGCCAGATGTATGGAATCTGGCTTTTTGTGTCCAAGAGCCTGCCTTTCCCTCCTGGAAAGAGAACCGGGATCAGAAACACTTATCGGTCGACAGTCTTTCCGAGGTGCCAAGGAAATGGTGCTTCGAGGTACTCCCAGTGTGAAAATAAAATTGAACCTACAGTTGACCATAATCGTCTTGAATCCGGACTCTCGGAGGGTACGGATTGCCCTGACGGAACACCAATCGAACTCAACGGAGGATCCAATCCGGTAGACGCCAGAACCCAAAACCATGACACCGTGGTCTTCAAATGTAATGTCATGTTCGCTGGCGTTGTATGTGAGATAAAGATAGTTGGTGAAGGCTGGGAACTCTGCCGCAACAGTGTCGATTTGCTTCACAAACGGACGGATGCCGGCCTCCAAGCGCATGCGGCGAACTGCAAGCTCATTAGAGTTCCAGAACTTGGCGAGCTGGCGGTCGCAGAAACCAAGCTGCTTGGCCTGCAGCAGGATATCAGGGCGATTCACAATATGGGCTGTTTTGTATTGTGTCATGCTCTTTCCAAAATCGCTGAGCCCCTTGAGCTTGTGCAAGAACCACTTGTCGATCTTGGTCAGCTCCCAGATCCTGTCGACCGAATAGCCAGCGTGCATCGCATTAGCAATCGCGAACAGCCGCTGATCCGAGGGCGTTTGGAGCTCATCGTCGATGGACATAAGCGCCTTCGTCTCATTGAAGCCAAGGTTGTGGAAGTCAATGGCCCGGATGGCTTTCTGGATAGCTTCCTCAAAGGTCCTGCCAATGCTCATGACTTCACCAACACTCTTCATCGAGGACCCAAGCGCGGTAGAGACGCGCGTGAACTTCTTCAAATCCCATCTAGGCATCTTGACCACCACGTAATCCAGCGACGGTTCGAAGCAGGCACATGTGACCTTTGTGACCGAGTTCGAGATATCCTTCAAGGGTATGCCGAGACCGAGCTTCGCAGCGATAAAGGCAAGGGGATAGCCAGTGGCTTTCGACGCCAAGGCAGATGACCTCGACAGTCTGGCATTGACCTCGATGATGCAGTACTCCTTGGAGAAAGGGTTGAGCGCATACTGGATGTTGCACTCGCCCACCACACCGAGATGACGGATGACGTTGACGGCGGTCGTCCGAAGCATGTTGTAATCCTCGTCCGAAAGCGTCTGAGATGGAGCAACAACGATAGAGTCTCCGGTGTGAATACCGAGGGGGTCAAAGTTCTCCATGTTGCACACCGTGATGCAGTTGTCCTGGGCATCTCTGACCACTTCATACTCGATCTCTTTCCATCCCTTCATGCTGCGCTCGATAAGCACCTGCGGGCTGGCCGCGAATGCCTTGTTGCAGAGATCAACCAACTCGGTCTCGTTATTTGCGAAACCGCTGCCAAGACCCCCGAGAGCATATGCCGCTCTCACAATGACAGGGAAGCCAATGTCCTTGCCGGCCTGGATCGCTTCATCGATATTGCAGGCAGAAGCCGACTTGGCGCACTTCTCGCCGATCGATTCCATGCTGCGAGCAAACAGTTCCCGGTCTTCCGTCGTGATGATGGTCTCGATGGGCGTTCCGAGAACCTTGACACCAAGCTTCTCAAACTCGTCCTTCAGCTGGATACCAACCTGCAAAGCGGTCTGTCCGCCAAAAGTGCAGTAGATGGCATCAGGTTGCTCATACTCAATGACCTTGCGGACGAAATCGGCATTGACCGGGAGGAAGTAGACCTTATCGGCTAGACCCTTTGAAGTTTGGATGGTAGCAATGTTCGGGTTGATAAGAACGGTGTAGATGCCTTCCTCCTTCAGGGCCTTGATGGCTTGACTGCCAGAGTAGTCGAACTCGCCGGCCTGACCGATGCTGAGACCACCACTACCGAGGACCAAGACCTTTTTGACATGGACACGAGGGTGGAGGCGCTCGTTCTCCTCGGCGGTTCCGCCGGGAAAGTGAACCGGCTTCCCCAGGAGGCTCGGGTCGGCAGCGCACTGTGTGACCGTATTGATGAAGACATCGAACAGGAATTCGGTGTCACGGGGCCCAGGAGTACTCTCAGGGTGGAACTGAACACTGAAGTAGGGTCTATCAACATGCATGATACCCTCGTTGCTGCCGTCATTGGCATTGACGAAAAGCTCCTTCCAGTGGGATGAAAGCGAGCCTGCATCAACAGCGAAACCATGGTTCTGAGACGTGATATGGCATTTTCCAGTCACCATGCTGGTGCAAGGAATATTGTGACCACGGTTTCCGAACTTCATCTTGACCGTCTGGGCTCCAGTAGCTCGAGCAAGAAGCTGATGGCCCAAGCAAATGCCAAAGACAGGGGTCCGGTTCTCCGCAAGAGCCGACGAAATATGCTTGACAGTCGTCTCCATCATTGCGGGATCGCCGGGTCCGTTGGAAATAAACAAGCCGTCGTACTCGTTTCCAGCCAATGCCGGGAAGTCGTAATCCCATGGGCAGACCAGGACTTCGACACCACGCTTGAGAAAGCATCGCAGTTGGTTGTACTTCATACCAACATCGAGACAAAGAATGCGGATAGGTCGGCCGGATGGGTGCTTGAGGGCGGATCCCTCAGGCGGGCAGTAGAGTTTGGGCTCCTTCAAGGAAACTAAGGAGGTAAGCCTGAGTCCAGCTGGGCGGCCTTCTAGCCCACTCACCTTCTGCTACGAGGTTTCGGTTGTTCGGGTCAACCCAGTCAATCTCCTCAAAGTCTGGTCGCCAGTCTTCTGTCTTGCCCGGCAGGCCGTGCGTGTGGCCGTTCCCATTTACACCATTGGTCAAGTTTTGCTTTTGCAGGAGCATCCGGCCGAGCATGCTTCCCTTCTCTCGAATGCGCTTGGTCAAGGCTCGCGTGTCGACACCGTACATGGCTGGGACTCCTTGTTCCTTGAGCCATGTTCCGAGCGACGACGTCGCGAGGAAGTGAGAGAAATCCTCCCCGGCATATGAAGCGGTAACCAGACCGGCGATGTGGATCTGGGAGGATTCGAAGTGAGCCTGGAGGTCGCCCAGCAGCTCGTCGAGCGTGTCTCGCGATGGAACACCGTAGTTGCCGACTAGAGGGAACGTGATGACAAGAATCTGTCCTCGGTACGAAGGGTCGGTGATGGACTCTGGGTAGCCGACCATACCCGTCTGGAAGACGAGTTCTCCGGCAATGCTCTTGGGAGCTCCAAAGCTGTAGCCCTGGTAAACGGTGCCATCCTGAAGCTCCAAGCAAATCATCGGATCGCCTGCCGCGTCAGCAATGGGCACCGAAGCCGGACGGTGAACTTGGGACGCCATTGCGACAGGCACGAGCTGACGAGAGGACGGGAACGAAAATGACAATCGCGGGCAGTCGCGGGGTAATTCTGCAGAATAAGATGGGAGAAGTTGGGGTGGGGAGGAGCTGCTTCCGGCCTTTTTTTGCAACAGCACCTTGGGAGTCTTGAGGAGTATCTCAGCTGCCAGTCCTCTCAGCTCGAGTCTGGGGAGTTTCTGGGGGAAGGAGCATAGGACGATTCCATTTATCGGCGCGATCAGTCCAGAATTTTTTTGCTTGTGGTGCCCCGCCATGCCGCCACCAAACCGCTGGTCTGCAGCCAAAATCTTTTTATTGCGACTGCGGGGTCCCTGCTCGGCGCTCAGACGGTGTGGGCACCGCCTGCCGAGTTCGTCTGGATTTTTGCGGATTGGCCAATCATGTCTCGCCTTCGCTCGTCATCAGGTGGGGGTTCAGAAGACCCCTGCAAATCTATTTTACGCGGTTGGTCAAAGTGCCACCGCCTCGAATTTCGAAATGCGATTTTCAGCCCCAGATCTCGATGTGCCTGACTTGCCTGTGACATTGCTAATTGATTCTCGGCACCACTTCATGTGAGTGCGGGAATTGCTCAGCACCTTTCTTATACATAGCCCAAGCTATTGTAAATTCAAGCCTTGACGCAAATACTTGTGCTGGGGAGGTGTCTTCTAAATCAAACCGGCCCAGCCGCACAGGTTCAATGCAGGCCGCAACGGCGACATTGGGCAGGTGCGGGGCATTCTCTTTCTAAGTCTAAGAGCCAATAACCAGCAGAGGGCGAGCATTCGCCCACATGTTCTCGAAACTCAACTATATGGTAGTGGAATCTGACCAAAACATAATTGCATCGCCTACCACCCACCCGGCGATGACCGTGGTGGGCAGCTCCGGGTGAGTGTGGTGTCGAAAAAGGCCGAATCGCCGAGTGGAACCCCGGAATCGGGGTAAGACCGGGGAGTTTTCCGGCGGGTAGCCCGCCGTTGCGAGGAAAACAGAAAATATTTATTTCCCCTATTTTATACAAAATCCCCTACAGGTCTGTCGAGCAGCACTCTTTCTATCGTCTGTTAGGGTAATTTCATCTGTCGGAAGAGCAACATGTTGTGTAGCCATCACCGGCAACCCTTACCGGTACTCGGTTGGTTTACCCTCCCTGAGTGCATCTTCACCGACAGCAAATGCAGCCGGCAGTTTTTTTTCGAGGCTCTTTCTTTCAGTTCGACATGCTAGCCGCGCTGAACATGAGCCTCACATACTACGCTGCCGTGGTACTGTACCTCTGACGAGATCGAGGGGAACGGGTCCTTGACCTTCGTCTCCATTTCCAGAGATCCCTGAATCTGGTTCCGGCAGTCTTTACGAGTCTCATGCAGGGTGAATGGGATGGTGGTCTCGCGGGTTGTTTGAATCGACGAGTCAGAAGCCGTGACCGCTGACGCCGGAGTGGTGTCCCCGTCAGGTTGGGGCGGGATTGGCCCAGAGAGCACATCTCCCACCAAGAAACTCGGGACCCCTCACCGTCCACCGACTGTTTGCGGTCATGCGGCCGCCAGTCAGGGAGCTGATGGAGGAGGGAGGCGGCGAAAGTGGGAATGTCGCCATCCCACCCACGGGAAACCACACTTCTCAGGATAGGGTTGAGTGGAGCAGGGATGGGCCATATGGCCGCTCAAGTTTGGATCGTTTCTCGGGGCGCTCAGCTAAAACTTTGAAGCGTTTCTCAGACCGCCGGAAAACAGTTTTCTCCATGTGAATCGGTTCGAGAAGAGCCAGTTGCCTCGACCCCGCTGCCGTGAGCACTGATGAGGCTGCCACTCGCCTAACAAGCCATCCATTCACAGCCTGCATGCACATGTGGAGCTAAACCGACGCAGGCGAGGGTGCAAAAAGGCAAGCCGCAGGAATGCACTCCAATTCTTCTCTGCATCATGTCTGTAGCGTTGCTTCGGCCGATCAAGTGACGACGCCGTGGGATTTCAAGGGTTCTTCAAGGTGTCAAGCAGTGCTGCGGCAGGGAGGGTCCCAGCCTCATCAATGGCCCCTGGTCGTTGCCCCGTCGTGGCGTCCTTCGCCATCGAGTGCCTCCATTCCGGTGCAGTCGCGCTCCCGGCGCGCCTTTCAGTTTCTTATTCTTCTCCATCTGGAGTTTTGCGCATGTATTGCTAGCATTTTCACTTCCAGCGCTCTGCGAAGGCTGAGAGCTCTGCAACCGGCGCAATACTGGCCGTGCAACAGGGCCCCTTTTTTTTCGTCGTTCGCACCCCTGTCGCGCCGCGGCGAACCCCCTCTCTTCGAGCGGGTCGACTCCGTTGATCTCTCGGCCGAAGAAATCGGTATCGAGGTATATCCGGCTCCTCTCCCTGCCATTCATGGCGCCGTGAACCAGAGACCAGCGATTGGGCTCACATAAGCCGGCGGAGAAGGATGCTGTCGAGGCTGCTGCAACCCTTCAGCAAGGCTGGCACACGTCCTTGCGACGATGGCGACGACGTCGAGCAGGTGCCAAGTCGAACTGCTCCGCCCGCGGTTCCGGTCCACGAGTACAGCCGCCACCGACATGCGACGGCCGACTTCACCGAGGCGGATGACGATGATGAGGATTCCAATGACGGGAGACCGCGACGTCCCTATGGCGATGGGCACGGGGAGGAGGACGAGGATGGATTGGCGCAATCCGTCGGTGTTCTACCCCAATTCGCTGCCAGCCAGCTTGGTATTACTTCCTGTGTCCTCGCCTTGACTCTGCTAACCGTCCTGCCACCAGATATGCTGCCAATTTACAGCTTAACACACGCGATACGGATCATAGTACAGGCCCGAACGGAGACGACCCTAACATGGGATCAATTGCGATCCCCGCAGGTCTCCCAATTCCTCATAAAGCCTATGCAGCAGCAAATTCGCACCCAGCACTTCTCGAGGGGCACCTTGTACGCATTGATGGCGAACTGTCTACAATTTGAAAAGGAGGGCCAATTATACCCCGGAAACGCCGGTGCGAGCAGTACCCGGGCAAAAGTCTGTGAGCTGCTTGCGATTAAGTTGCTTAAGGAGTATACAACTCGCGAGCTGATCGATGCTCTGTCATACGACTTCTACCCATTGCAGGGAATACCGGGATCACAGGCACCAACGGCCGCTGGAGGCAAGCCGAAGCCGGCAGCGATGAGGACGTCAACTCTCGAAGTTGCAATACGGGCTTCTGCTAAACGCTTTCTCTCCCATCCGCTCGTCGTCCAGCAGTTGGAAGCCATATGGAATGGCGCTATTAGCTTTTATTCTGCCGCGGATCAACTCCATCGCCAGAGACCTCAGACACCGGCGCCCTTGATGGATCAGCCGCGGCGTCAAAGCGACGTGCGCACTCCGCTATTGGGGTCCCAGCAAGCCAAAGAAGACCAGGTTCGCCTCCAGTCTGCTTCGCCAGGCAGGCGCTCGGTCACTCTCTACGATCCCAGAAACGCCTCACCATTCAAACTCTCTAGGCTCCGTGTTCCGCGCTATCGCCAAATCTTTTCGACCTGCTCGTTGGCGATACTGATATGTCTGTTCTTCGCTGTCCTTACACAGAGATCCCACAGTATCACAACGCTCGAGTTGGTGTTCTGGTTCTGGTCCGCCGGATTGATGCTCGATGAGCTCGTAGGATTCAACGAGCAGGGCTTTTCGCTCTACATTATGAGTTTCTGGAACATATTCGATCTCGGCATCCTCCTGCTCTTGATCGTTTACTACTGCATGAGAATATACGGGGTGTTCCTTCTCGATCCCCATAGGCTCAATGAGATGGCTTACGACGTCCTGGCCGCCAATGCCATCCTGCTGCTACCGAGGATTTTCAGCGTTCTTGATCACTATCAGTACTTCTCGCAGTTGCTGGTAGCCTTCCGGCTCATGGCAATCGATCTTGCGGCGGTTTTCGTGCTCATACTCGTTTGCTGCAGCGGGTTTTTCGTCTTCTTCGTCTTCTCGAAGAGCAAACACGACCCCTCCATGGTAGCGTACAAGATATTCCAAATTCTCATGGGCTATACCCCAGCAGCTTGGGAAGTGTAAGTATACTATTGGACTACAACGTGACAGTTATCAAGCTAACCGCTCTGCAGATGGCCGTCGTATAATATCATGGGGAAATTTTTGATGGGATTCTTCCTCATTATTTGTCACTTTGTCATCGTGTAAGCGTTGAGTATCACTGCTACTAAGATCCGAACTAATGAATTTCAGAACGATTTTGATTACTGTCTTGACGAACTCGTTCATGTCTATTGCTTCGAATGCGAATCAGGAGCATCAGTATGTAGCGTTTCTCGCGCTTTCTTGTTGATTGACTAACCTCTCAGGTTTCTCTTTGCTATCAACACCATATCGGTGGTGAAAAACGACGCACTTTTCTCGTACATTGCACCGGGCAATATCTTTGCTTGGGCATTTATGCCCCTCAGATACTGCATGCCGATGAGACAATTCGTCTCTCTCAACCGATTCGTGATCAAAGCCACTCACTTCCCACTACTATTCTGCATTTACGTCTACGAAAAATATTACCTGGCGCCATCCATGTACGAACCTACGGATCTGGTGGAAAACCCAGGCCGTGGTCGCCATCGGAGCCTGTCTTTCGGTGACCCCGAGAGTCGGGCAGCGCTCTTTAGTCCCAGTCTTCGGGTTCGTGAAGAATCCGTGGTTGGCTACCAGAAAGAGCGTGCGCTTGAGGAAGTATTTCGACGGATACCAGACATGGCAACCTTGAGGACACAGCGGCGAAACGAGAGACGGAAGACGCAGAATGCTATCCGTTCATGGATGGACCAACATGACGGCGGGTATAACTCTCCGCAGAACTACTCCACCATCGATAGTCGCATCGCGGACAACTGGCAGAGAAGACCGAGCATGACACGGGATCGGCCCAGGGCTTACCCAAGGCATTTCTCGGATATACGATCAACAGCCAGCGACCCCGCAGATCTCATATCGGATGCACCCCACACGACGAGGCCTGGATTCAGATTCTACCACGACGGTGTCGCTCGTCGTGACTACGCAAGGGAGATGAATAACACGGACGCCGATGGGGATGATGAACTCGTTACTAATGACGAAGATGACGAGGTAAACACAGTACAGCAGGGGGCTGGCCGGTACTCCGAGGCCGTGGTGGAAGACTACTTTACCACACCGGTTGCAAGGTTCAATCCGGATTTCGGCCACATGGGAGCCAAGTCTACAGCATCGCCTCGCCCGGGAACGGCACGTAGAAACCCACTTCACCATCGGACTCTATCGACGAACACTATCCTCTACGCGCCATCCGATGAACACCAACATCACAGCTCTTCGTCCACTTCGGCCGGGCCGACTTCGAATACCCGGTCACGGCCCTTGAGTTCCAAGCAAACGCCAACGGCAACGCCCACCGGTAGACATCGTTCACCGCGGAGATCCGTATATGTCACTCCTGGACGGCCGCGTCCAGGCCATCAGTCGGCCCGGGCAACCCCCAACCGGGTGGCACTTGCGCTCGACATACCAACTCAACACACTCCGCTTCGACGTCGGTCTTCAGTCGGCCAAGATACCGACTCGGACCGCAATGCGGCCGTGGCTGCAGACGAGACCCTTAGTGGGGCGCCGTCCAGTTTCACCGAGCAGATGGCTATGGCGACGGCGCTCCTCAGCAAGAGCGCGCAGACAGATGAAAGCAATCGAATGAGCAGGCTGATGCTGGCCAAGATGAAGACGTTGGAGGAAAGCTTAGGGGATGTGGTACGAGAGATGAGGGTGCTGAGGAGTAGCACGGTGACCAGTACTGCCCATAATTCGGGAGATGAAGGAAGTGGCGGCACGAAGAAGAGAAGGTCGGGGTCCGGGTCTGTGGGCACAGGATCACCAGGGCCGGCGGTAATTGAAGTTGCAGGACGAGATAGGGCTTCGTTTAGGAGGACGAAGTCGTCCAAGACACCGGAGCGGAGGTTGATGAGGAGGAGAAGCACGAAAGAATGGGTCGGGCTTGGGCCAGCTCCGGGAACGGAGAGCGATCGGAAGGGGAAGGAGAAGGCGGTGAGGATGGACGATGACAGCAACGATGATGAACCTGCAGGGGGGCGCTTTGGAAAGCTGGGTAGCTCATTGTGAAGGGGCACATGGCACGGGCGTTTTATGATTTACGGCATGTTGCATTGGGGGCGTTGGGGCAATGATTTTGTGTGTTTATGTGCATGAATGTGGTCACGGCATGTATTTTGGCTGGTTATGGTATCAGGTCGTTTCTGTTTATTTACATGGAGGTGCTAGGTTCGACATGTATTCAGCCAGGGGAGAAGGGCTGGTCGGGGGCGGCCAGCTGGATGTTGGTTCCGCCGTCCCAGCCGGCTGGGGCGGGGATATGCCATAATGCAAAGGACTGTGGACAGTTATGAAGAAACCACATCGGATATCGAACGGGTTCTCGGTCACCATTCTGTGGAAGCCTACCCGATTTCTAAGCTATACCTCTTGAACACCGAACCCCCCCTTTCTTGCCCTTGATCATCAATACCCCTATAATCCCGTCAAACTGAATCCCGCGGCTTCCCAACGGGCAGGCAGCAAACAATAAACACCATGGCCGTTTAATCATGACAACTTCCATCTGTCCGTCCATTCCTCACAAGGGTCTGGTCTATTAATACGGAATACCTAACCACACAGCAGACAACAGACAAAACAATGAAAGAAACCCCTTCCCTCGCCCTCACCCTCACCCTCGCTCTCTCCTCATCCACACACAGGTACATATCGTCATCAGGGGAGTAAAGTAGGTAGGTAGGATTTAAATACCCCCGCCACTCCGGTCGACACTGACGTACAGTCCTGAACTCTTCTGGGCCAGCTCGTTCTCGCGCATATTCCGAGCGACGTAGCGGAAGCTGGCACCCGTGGCGGCGAGGGCGGCGAGGGTGACTAGGGTTAGGGTTTTTCCTGGGAGGCGGCTTCTTCTTTTTTTTTTTGGTTCATTGTGAGTTTACGGATATATGGCTGTATGGCTGTATGATTGTGTGTTTGGGGGGGAGGGAGGGGAGGGAGAGTGGGTTGGGAGGAGTGGTGGATGAGAGAGCGTGGGGGTGTGGTTCAGCAGTCTCCCGGTGGGTTGGTAAGGTACCTAGGTACGTGGTGTAACTACCGGTTTGGATTGGTTTTTGAAGATTGGGTTGCAAGGCAGTGAGAAAGAATGGAGAGATTGGGAATATCGGGAAACTTACACTACCGGCCGGGGATGGACATGTGGTGTTGCTGATGATGAGGAGGAAGTGCTTCCCATTGGGGACGATGATGCCGCCGCAATCGGGGAGGGGGCCATCATTTTTGGGGGGGCAATAGCCGCTAGGTATGGTGTTGCTTTAGAAAAGACAGGGCGAGAATTTTTGTTTTGTTTTCGAGTGCTCTCTTTCTTCTTCTATGGGAGGATTCGAGCGGCAAGATGGGTTATCGGCGGTGAGAGTGGCAAGAATGCTTTCGCAATCTCCAAATCCCCCCCCTTATTACTTTTGGAGAGCAGGAAGAATTATGGACGAGTCTTGGAGGGGACGGAAGACGAAGTAGTATATGTAATGCCCGCCTCCCTGTATATACTCCCGAATCGGACGAGAAGGAGGGACGGGAGTTTCTGTTGTGTATCACAGACAACAGCTAGCAAGCAGCAAGTGGACTGATGTCAAAAGAAAAACAGTTAGTCGGTGGAGGGTGAGAGTGGGCACGCGACACCACAGACAGAGCTGCATCTCTCCCTGTCTGCTTCTAAGTGCGGAGCTAGTCCCGATAAGAGGTCCCGGGTTACGGGAAGTTTTGGAACCAGCAAAAATGCGGGGTTCGGATAGGTACCGAACCCACGACGATAAGTAGCCGGGTTCCGGGAGTTGTGTTTGCAGGGAGCGACGAAGGGTTGGATACGTGGACGCGTCCCAGGTCTGTAAGGCCAGGCGGCAAGATCTTTGGATGTGTGTTTGCTGAGCTGGATAACTACTTGAAGCAGAAGGCTAAAGAGCTTCCTGAAAGTCGACCCAATCACTAGCTTTGTTAACATTTACAGGGGTCATATCCATACTGGAGAATTTACAGGGGTCGCAATGGGGTTAGGCCGGCCTGGATTCTCTCGACAATTCATCGTCCATGAGGGTAACTTGGATAGACAGGTAGGTATGCTTTATGCTTTCGTGGGTATCAAAACTAACACATGTCCAGAATGATTGTGGGCGTCATGTTGCCAATTTCAGATAACTGATGACGTTACTGTATGCCGCCGGGCAACCACTTCCTCGACCGCTTGGGGTAGAGACAGCGTGTCTTTCAGCTAAAGCAGCCAGCTAGACCAATCACTCGCCAGAAAGACTCACTTGCATCGTTCCTGCCATACCTATGGCCAAAATGCACTTTTTAGTGCAACGGCGTCGGTTTGAACCGAACATGGTGCTGTCGTCGTCAGCTACCCCAATTCACAAGGCCCTTGAGTCACCCTGTCATTAGGCTACCAGGCAACCTCTACACTTGAGTCTCAGGACGGTGGCGACAGGATTTAGCCTTAGTATACCAGTGACAATGGGTTCCTGATTATCATGTTCTCGAAAGAAGTGAGGCACATGGCAAGCCTAGAAGCGAAAAAAGACGTGTTGCATGGCCGGTCCCGACAAGTGTTCAGAACAACGGCACAGCAGCATCGGCAATGCACGACAGAAAGAGACGGCACCGTGCATCAAGGCCGACTTCTGTATGGCCTTCCACCGACCGGCATCTAGGGCATCCAACCAGAAGCTGCCCCGCATGTCTTGGGAAGCGTGGTGTCGGCGAGGCTGAGCTGGATTATCTGTCACACATCCATCGAGAGCTCATTCTTCCTTTCAACCCGCCCTCTGCTTCTTCCTTATTGTCGAAACAAACCCGCCAGGATCCCACTGAGAATCAAGCTTCCACAACGAACTTTTGACGACAGCACGTTACACCAGGGCCGCCTACGTCCTCGGTAAGTACCTTACCTATTTCCTGTGACTGCCCCTCCTCATTGCCCAGGCAGCAGCAGCAGCAGGAGGGTTGCTTCCACTCGTGGCGGGCAATAAAGTCGAGATACCCCAATTTCACGAGCCGTCATTTTGATATAAACAGGTGGTCTAATACAACCTCCACCCCTCCCCTGCGATGTCCATGTCCCTCGATACCGTTAGCTGACCCTCACCAGAAACGACACGGGGCAAGGGCTCAGGCAGAATGGAACACCCACAGTTCCCCTTTGGGGTGACGGCTGGGCCATCCCAGAACGCCGGCCTCACCAATGCTGCTGACAGCCACATCTTGGATGTCCAGGCCGTCCAGAGCTCGCTGGCCAACAATGAGGGCGATGTGTTGGCTGTCATCACACTCGACAGCGAATTCGAACAGGGCCGAAGCTGCACTGGGAAGCGCTGGCAGACAATGCAGCTGCGCATGAGTTCCCAGAAGCTCCGCAGTCTGGACTCCAAGAAGATCAACGACATGTTCGACCCTAAGCGCCAGGAACGTGTCCGCAGACGCCTCGGCTTTGGCTTAACGCCACCGGGAGTCGAATACGTCCTCGACTTTACGCCTCCCGCCGAAGGCCCCGAACTCGCGGACCTTACCGCTGCCCTCTGGCTACCTCGCATGGTGAAGCTTTGGTTCCTTGCTGGCTACTATTTACCCCCGCAGATCACCAACACAGACACCAGAGGCTTTCATGGTCGTCCTCTCGGTGACAAGGCCGTTGGTGCCATGATGGCGCTGGGTCACGATGATGTTTGCAACAGCGAATCTTGTAAGTGCTTCCCCCGCATCTTCAGTCTCCGCCAGTTGGCTGATTGCTTGTCAGGCCTCAACGACTTGAGTCTCTGGGAGGTCGACCCCAACGTTCGAGGAATCTTTGAAGATCAACCTTTGGCCGCGACTCCAAAACATATCCCGGCCTGGCGCAAAATCGAAGACTACTGCCGGATCCGCCATCGTGCATCCATCATGCGACTACTCCGCGCTATCAATGGGGACGGACTACTCCTTAATTCGGCCTCACGCATGTGGACGGTCGCCCAGGTTGCCATTCACCTCGAGGTGCCTCGAGTTGTTGTTGATCCCGTGACCCAGTGGCTCGTGGCGCCCCCTAATACCAAGTTTATTGAGATGTGCCCCGAGAAGGCCTTCCAGCTTGCCTATGCCCTGAGAATTCCCAGCGTTCTCATTGCCTCCTTTAAGATCCTTGTCAGCGAGCTGGCCGTCGACTTTGCGGCCGACACGCCTTCGCCCCGACCGCCCCTCTACACATGGATCGAGCGCAAACGAGATGACTATGGCGATTTCCCGTCCGACCCGGTAGAATACGCAGCCATAGCAATGGTCGATCGGATCGACAACCACTTGAAATCACTCCTTTCGGATGATGCGCTCAGCAATTTCTGCAACCGTGTGGAGGAGTGGGAATCTCTCAAGTTGCTCGAGCCCATTATCATGGCCATGGATGACCCCGGGATCGCTACTGCTCAGCTCAAAACGAGCTACTCGAGGCTGGTCAGCGCTATCAAGGCCGTATTCAAGCGGGCCGTGACCGAGTCGCTCCTGGCTCCCATGGAGGGCCATTACCTGACCTTGGTAGAGGCGCAGCGATCGCACTACATCTCACCTGCCGAGTCTTCTTCTGCCCAGCTGCTCTACCAAAAGCTCAATGATGTCCAAAAGGCACTCACCCCTATTTTCTGGGAGACGCTCGACCGCAAAATGAACAGCACCAGCCTCAGCGAGTCTACCTACAACGGGAAACAGCTATATTGGATCGCCAACGACTTTGTCGACCAGTTCAGAAAGGCTAATGCCAGACGGCTGATTCGCGTGACAACCAGCGGTGGTCCTCTTGACGCGGCAATCCCGTTACTCCTCGACAACTTTTCGCTGGTCCATTTGATCCAAAAGGCCGTGGATGCCGTCCATAGCCTCTGCCAGACGGTGCTGGACCGCAAGAGCCACATCGACAGCGCCATCCCCTTTTTTCTGTCGGACCATTTGCTCTTGAGTCTTGACCAGCGGGAGCTCGACTATCTCCCGATTTGGGCCGGAGGTCTCGACGACGACTCGGGCGGTGTCTTTCAGGTGGCCATCCCACCGGCCGAGATGGGTCCGTCCGAGCCCGGTCCCGCGTACCACACCGGCTACACTGTTCCCAGCAATGATTCCGCCACGGCTGGCGGCGGCACGTCGGGGTACGGCTCTACGGTTGCCCCGTCGGATCTGGGTATTGGGAATCTTGATATCTACAGCGATGCCAGCACGGCGCGGAGCATGGACGCCCAGCAGAGCGTGACGACCGGCCCCGCGCGCGGACGCGTCGTGCCCGTCCCGGAGTCATTTGTGTCAGACAGCTTCTCGAACACCGTGGATAACGACTACGCCGAGGCGCGCTTCGAGATGCCGGCCGAGCACCAGCACGTCGGACAGGCCGTGGCGAAATACGTGGAGGAGCTGGGCGGGAGCGAGGCGGACACGCTCAGTCAGCGGGCGGATTCTGATGACATGGCCTGGAGCACTGTCGAGAGCGTCAGGGCAGCGGATACTATCGTCTCGACCCAATCTGCGGCTGCGGCTGCGCCCGCAACGAACCAGCAGACATCGTCGCAGAGCGCGTCCACCGGTCTGGATGGGTTTGGTCTGGAGCAGGTCGAGGATGTGAATATGGACGTGGATGACTCGGATGATGATCGCGCCTCGACGATTGATGGGTCCGAGTTTGATCTCATTGAGTTCTAGGCGTCTACTGTCTTCCGGCAGTGAGCCCTACGTGGTTTCATCATAGCATTAACGGTTTAAGAGGGGGGTTTGTTTTTAATTTGTTTTTTTAGCTCCTCTTTCGAATGAATACCTCGGGGCATATCGGCTTATGTGGTGATGATCAACGGTCGGTGATGGAAGCTGAGGAGGTTGGAATCGACAGTCCTCTGCCCTGGCCTTCCATTTTGTTCCTTCTACTACCCTTTGTGGGATCTCCGATGGGAGCGTACCAACTAGTTAGCGGTGGAGGGATTATTCTCGTGGCTGGCTGCGCTTTTTTTTTTCTGGGCTTGGTCATGCACAGGTGTGTCATCGAGGTAGATCCTGGATTCGATAACATCGACTGTTCTGTCTCCCTGCTTTTCTACCGTTCCTCTCTCGCGTCTATTGCAGCAATCTGGGCGTTATGCGGTTCAGTTAAGGTGGTTAGGCAGGTAGGTATGTGGAGTTTCGGTTAGCTGGCTGGTTGTGTTTTCTGGGCGGGAGGCAAGATTGTTTGTATGTACCTTCCGGATTTAGCTGTGATAAGGTATCAAAAGGGTCATTCGGGGAAATATGATTTCATGGGTTCATGAGTCAATGATTTATTTATTGGCCGTAGCTAGTAGTTACCCTGAGATATGGATAACTAGTTTCATATGATGCAGAGCTTAGGCAGGGTCTTTGTATTTCTTCGAACCTTGGTAAACTAGAAGTAGGCATTGGCGAATATTCCCGGCTGCTTCTGTGGGAAACTAAGGTCTCTGCTGGGGATCTTGTGTGTGTGTATTGAGGTAAGAACTGGCTCAGCGAGAGCTGGGCCAGGTCATCTATCTATCTATCCTGTTGCCTTGGGTTAGTTGGCTCTGAATAGCTTCATCTGTTTAACTCAGTTGCCTTCAGTGAACAAAAAAATCCGAGATGCCCGGCGCGCACCAGCAGCACTGGCGACCGCTACCCGTCAGGGCGCCCATCAGCGTGCCTGAACCGCCGCAGCTTCAACTACTGGTGGTCATCATCCCCGATCACTCCAAGGTCACGTTTTGGTCTGGTGGGTTGAATCTGCAACGCTTCTTATACTTTTATCAGACACGCTATCGCTTTACGGCAGCTCTAAAGCTACACTGCAGTAATAAAAACAACGCAACCGTAGCAGCGCGGTCACCCCCGGTTTAAAGTATTCCCACTACCCCTAGCGTTGGCCTCCGTGAACTCATCCCACTCCCGTGCCTTCATCGTCTCGGCGTCCGCCTTCTCAATGTTGTCTTCGTCCGGCTCTGGCCGCTGTCCACTGGCTTCCCCGCCGCCCTCGATGATTCCGCCCCTCCTCCGCTCCTCCTCCAGGTACTCATCAATACTCATAGTCGGCAAGTTGTGACCCGGCCTAAAGACCCCCTTGGCAAGCTCCTGACGACTCCCAACCAACGTAAACGGCTGTAACGGCTTCCCCTGCTTCGAGAGCAGAGGCCCGCCGGCGCCTATACCCCTCCCCATCTGCCTCAGGGGCAGGTCTAATCGGTCGCTATACCCGGATGGGTCCTCAGGTGGCCGCTCGCGGCTCGGATCTCCCCCGCGAACACCAGCGGCGGCACCGTTCGCCGGCCCCGCTTGTCGTTGCGTCGCCTCCGCGTGACTCAGCATGGCCAACTCTTCATTGAGCGACTCGAGCTCCTGGAACGCAAGATGCGTCTGGAACGCAATCGTGGCGAGCTGTGTCTCGCGCACAATCTCCTCGTCACCGCCTTCGCCGCTCTCCGGATCCCCATAGCCCGGCCGGTTCCGTAGGAACTCCATCTTGGCGCGAAGCTCCTTCTCCGTCTTAAAGCTGGCGATCTTGACGTCGCGCCGCGACGCGGGATCCTTGGACGCAACCATAGAAAAGTTGTCGGGATCCTCGCCGTAGCGCTCGAGGAGCTTCTTGTGTGCCGGCGCGAGCAGGCCGTACGAGTCGAGCTGCTCGAGGAAGCCGACGAAAGACTCCTTGGCGTCGCGGATCACCGCGATGCGGCTTGTGGTCTCGCCGGGCTGGAACGGCATCCCGCTCAGGAGCTTTCCAATGTGGTATTTGGTTTGGAGGTAGGGGAGATCGCTTGTCGAGATGTCGTCGAGCGTCTCGTTCGGGCTGAACAGCGAGAGATTGTCGCCCATGGCGAGGCACATGCGGTACATGGACACCACCCGCGATACCTCTTCTGGTGTCCATGGCGGCAATCGGGGCGTCTGGATCTCGATGCGGGCTTTCTCAGCTTGGAGGAACTGGTCTTTGAGGGAGTCGGGTTGTAGGTCCCCGGAGAGACTTGGAGCGGGGGTTTGATCAGCCATGGCTGACTTGTTCGAGAGGATGCGGCGAGTTGTGGGGGACTGCTGTGCTCGGGAGGTGTAAGTAAGTAAGGTACGGGATAATCGGATGTAAGTGTCTGCAGACTGCTGGTTCTAGTCGAGTCTGAATAATAACGGACTTTTGACAGCTGGAGGAAGCTATTTATTCAACTGCGGGACGAGGGGCAAGGAGGGAGAGCTCCTTATCGCGTTATCTTATCTAATCGCGACCTGGGCAGCTTGATGGGAAGGCAAGCTTTCGAGTGACGAACTCGTCCTTCCCAATTCCAATTGGGAACGCGTTGTACATTCATTCCAGTTTTAAACCAGAATGAACTCGCAAATCTTCGCATGCAGAATCCACATGTGTCAAGGGCAAGGAGCGGTCATTGGTACCATGGATCCTTCCTGAGCGTCCCCAGTAGTATTAAGTCCTAAAGCCTCTCCAATATCCAGCATCGTCTATTTCACGCCAAGATTCACTCAGCCATCAAGCATTCGGGTATCATGGGGTATGGGTCAAATGATATTACGTGTGATGTGGCATGTATGCCTTAATTTATTGAGCTCACCTTCTGTATTCTCCGGGTTGGTTTCGACACTTCCTGTAGTCTTCTACCATTTGTTGAACTTGCCAAACGCTATTCGCATCACGGCAGCAGACATCTCCTTTCTCGACTCGGATTCCGGCCCTGTTCCTCCAGTCAGCTCGAGCATCTTCTCCCAGAGCTTCCAGCCCCCACCGGCACCCGTGCAAATTCTACACGCGGTGAGGACACACTCGTCCCAGACCATAGTCAAGGGCACTTCAAAAAGGTTGGACCGGGTCAGCCGGGCCGGGAACACTCTATGCTTGCACCACTTGTACTTAAGCTCCAGTCGGCAGCTCGGGCAGTTGTTGTGGGCCTGCAACCATTCATCGAGACATTCCGAACCAAACACGTGCCCACAGGGAAGGAGAGCTGGAATGGCATCGCCCTTGCAATCATCGCCGTCGAACTTGAGCTTCGTCGTCTGACAGATTATGCACACTAGCTCCTTCTCGGGCTCCATCAGGACAGCCTTATACGGGCACGGAATAAAATTGGAAGCTGCCTCCCCTTGAGGCGCTTGCTGCGAGGAAGGCATGCTTGGACAATCTTACCGACCTTGGCGATGCTAGAAGTGCGATGTCAGAAGTTCGAACCGTGGCACTTCGGTTGGTAATGGACCTGATTGCTCGGTGTGTCGATGTCCAGATAATTCGGAACTGGGAGCTGGCGCCAGCTCGTCTTAAAAGTGGTAACTCATGAGCCGTACAATGCCCTTTGTTCATACCAGTTACCGCCAGTCGTCAGAGCCAGTAGGCCCAGCACAAAGCTGATCGTTGCTGCTACAATGCCCACGAGACAAAGAAGTTGGGTGTTCCACAATGCCAATGTATATGTTGATGCCAGCGGATCCGCGTCTTATGTACATGCGGCATGCGCGATATGCTCCCCAGCCTGACACCTAGCTATCATGACGCTTCGCTTGCTGCCTTCGCCTTCTGTGCCTTCTCATGCTCGACAATCTGCCTGCTCCAACTGTATTCTTTGTCAGCGGAAATTTCGCATAGACCCCATGTATCGAACGTACTGTCTGCTCGGGTAGAATCGGTCGGGCTCAGGCATCTTGTGTCGGTATTCGGTCTCGGCGCTCAGTTTCCAGACGGCGGCCGTGATGCCGAAGATGACCAGGCCGGCGATGGCCGTGTTGGGCTTCCAGTTGGACGGCTGTGCGTACCAACCGCCGGCCGGCGACCAGACGTGCTTGGGATACCTGCGAATCGGTTCAGTCAGGATACATGGGAAAGAATCGCTCGCGTTCTCGGGAAGACTCACGGAACCTTGGGACCACCACCCTGCGTCGCTGTTAGCCTGCGGAAACCAATTGATCGGGGATGTACATACCATTGTGATAAGCTTGCGTCTGGCGGTGCTGGATCGAATGTGTCGAGCGACAGGACAAGCTCGGCTCAATTGACGTCGACGAAGACTCGAGAGTTGAGGTTCAACCCGGTCCACCAATTGGTTTCGGTGGAGCCCAGGTGCTGCACAGCACACGCCCAGCTCAACGCGCTGAAAGCGGGTGCTTATGTCAGCCAGCCAATTCGCGATCCCTGCAAGGCGGTGGACTTTGAGCTTCACTTTTTGGAGAACTTTTTTCCCCTTTCGAGACGCCAGCCAGCGCGACACCCGACGACCGCACCCACCCCGTTTCTCGAGCGCAGGCCGGGCTTCTACCGCACACACGGGCAGCGGCCAATCCGAGCACATACAAATCGGCGTCGATGAAGAGGTTACGAGTCGACAGATTGACGGGCCACCTGCTCGTGGCCCGGCCGCGATCATGCTGCTCGCCCGCCAGCCCGGCCGCCGTCGCCCTGCGATCCGCCAGACCAGACCATTGCATCCGCTCAATACGAGCGCAGTCCACGGCTGCTGCCGCCCAGCAAGTCTCTGAGGTCGACTATCTCTCGGAATCTAAATCTGCTTTCGACCCGACCGAGCTTCCCTCCCCCTTGCCCAACCGGGCACTCCAGTCGGCCAAGCTGGCCGCCCTCCACGCCCGGCTCTCCCTCTCGCCCAAGATCCCCCTCCAAGCACTGGCGAGGACATTGGTCGACGCCTCGGCCGACGAGCATCCCCAGTTCAACAACACCAACCTCGCCTTCGTCGGCCAGACCATAATCAACTACCACGTCGCGGAATGGCTCATGTGCCGGTATCCGCGCCTGCCCATGCCTATCATCTGGGAGGCGGTCAAGGCCTACTGCGGGCCAGCAGCGCTCTTCCAGGTCGCGCGGTCGTGGGGTGTCGAGCACGCCGCCGCGCCGGGCGGCGAGGTCGACCCGGGCCTGCTGCAGTTCTCGGTCCACAACCCCAAGCCGGCCGTCACGCTCGTAGGGCTAGGCTACAAGCGTGTCGAGGCCGAGCCCGACAAGCGCCACTGGCGGCGCGGGATCAGCAACCGCGTGGTATTCGACGACGACTTTGGCAACGCCGTCGACATCACGCCCAACACGGAGACCAGACTAGACCTGATGCAAGAAGACACATCAGACCAGCAAACCGAGCCGGTATATACGTCGTACGGCACCCACCGAACGCGCGAGATCGCCGAGGAGGCGCACGCCACGTTTGTGCGAGCCGTCGTCGGCGCCATCTACGCCCACTGCGGCCGCGAGTCCGCAAAGGCCTTCGTCAAAGCCCACATCCTCTCGCGCACGCTCGACCTCGCCCGCCTCTTCCGCTTCGCCAAGCCGACCGTCGAGCTGGCCACGCTCTGCGCGCGCGAGGACTTTGACGCGCCCGTCGCCCGCCTGCTCTCCGAGACGGGCCGGCTGTCGCGCACGCCCGTCTTCGTCGTGGGCATCTACAGCGGCAAGGACAAGCTCGGCGAGGCCGCCGGCCCGTCCCTCGACGCCGCCCGGCTCAAGGCCGCCATCAACGCGCTCAAGGCCTGGTACCTGTACAGCCCCGGCGACAAGGTGCGCGTGCCGAGCGATATGCTCGTCGAGGGCGCGGCCAAGTGGGAGCCGGCGCATATTGATCTGGGGGAGATTGTGACTTCACATTAATTTTTTTTCTCCTCCTCCCTCTGATCTATATCTGTGTCTGTATTCAGTGTACGATGAGAGAGAGATGGTCGGGTGGTTGAACGGATGGATGTTGTAGGATCAACGGAGAGACAGAGAAAAGAGATCTGATAGATACCTCACTTTTTTCTGCGCTACTCGAAATCTCAAACCTAGCATGCATGCATGAGGAGGGAAGCGGAGGAGGGCATATATGTATACCTAGCATACTGAACAAAAAGTGAGAGAGAGCATGGCCATCTGGCGGCGGATGGGAGTAGGTAGAGAAAGGGGAAGGGGGCGATAAGGAGTCCATGGGCCTGGCGTATCACCTAGAAGTAGATAAACCTGGCGACACCCACCGTACGTAGAAGACGGTTGTATATTGTAGAAATAAAGAGCCTTGAACTTAACCCGCTCGTTGTTTGCACATGTATATATACGAAGCATGTTAAAACTGTCCTGTATCTAGGTCTACTCAATTCCTTCTATTTTCATTTTCGGCGTTTTCTAATCCTAGGGGTATCACATTCAAAGGGAAAAAAAAGCCATCAGCTGAAATGATCGCCCTCACCGAGCTTGTGAACAAGGCCCAACCGCATCCGCCTTCGCAGCCTCTCCCGCTTCGCCTCCCTCTCGCCCTCCAGCCGCCGTTTCTTCTTGCGCTCGTACACGGCCTGCACCGTCGCCCGGATCTGCGCCTTGCCCTCGCTGTAGTTCGCATGGGCCAGCGCCACGGCGTTATCGATCTGCTCCGGCGTGTACACAAAGTTCCATGTGCTCATGTATTCGCTCGTCGCCGGGTCGACACCCGGGACCTTATTGTTTGCGATGTACGGGAGGTATACGACGGCAATGCCGGCGTCGGGCTCCATCAGGCGCCACGACGAAGCGTCGTCGATCGGGGGCGGTGGCGGTTCTGACGAGCGCTCTTGCGTGCGACCGACCCATACGGTACAGTAGCCTAGCTCTTGAGCAGCTTCTGCTGCCTTTTGGACCTCACTTTTCTCACTGTTGTCCTCCGCCGGCAGGTCGGGAGCATTTTGGTCAGGAGGATTCGCGTCGGTAGCCTTTTGACGGGAGACTTCTTGTTCCACCTGAGCCTCGGCGAGCTTATCCTCCGCTCCGGTAGCCGTGTTTGCTTGCGCCTGATCCAGCTGTTTAGCGACTGTGCTCGGTGATTCAGTTGGTTTGGGCCACCCCGCGCCGACAGGCCAGCCTTTGATACCACGCTGGCGCGCATAGCCCTCAACTACTGAAAGCCAATTTACTGTTTTGATGTCGGCAGAAGCGTCAAAGGCAACCACAATGTCCACGTCTCGTCCGGGCCGGAGAAGAGGATATATCGGTAGGTTGTTCGACATTCCGGCGTCCATCAGTTGGAGGTATTCACTGTCGTAAATGGCCTCTGGTACGGTTGGCGGCAGCTTCCCCTTCATACCGTACACAAAGTTCGGAAGGGTGGCCGGATCGATAGGATGAACCTTGCTGAGATCCTCATTGTGACCCCAGATCAGGTCGTCGATTGCTTGCAACCCACTAATGCTCTGGATGATCGGACGGATTTCGCGGTAGTAGTGGCTTAGCGTTGCACAAAATGCACTTCCCCAGATACCCAGGAGAGACGGCATGCGAACTTCGGGCATTCGGAGACCGTCATCAGCGGGCTTGTCTCGGCCGTTTTGAAACATCCTTCCCATCGCCCACGTCGGAATGCCCGCACCGAACTCCTCGCAAAAGAACTCGTACGGCGTCATCTCAAACCACTGAAACCACGCTTCCTTTTTGGCCACTTCCTTCGCCTCCTCCGAGACAGAACCTTCGGCGCTGGCTCCAGACGCATCGAGTTGTGGGATCTCATGCCGCACAGCAGTGTATATGGGCAACGGATTCTGCCCATACCTGATATGCTCGCGTTGGCTCGACAGCTTGAAGTCGCTCTCATTGACACCCAATTCGCCCTTTGGGACTAGCAAACGAGCCGCCAGAAGCATTCCATAGGCGTCCACAAGCCCAAAGTCCGCGCCAGGGTCTCCTTTGAGCTTCTCGATTATACCGCTCAGGATGTACTTGTTGGTGGGCGCTGATGTGAGCAGCGAGAAGGCAGCCGGAGGATATGCGATGTGAATCCCAATTCGCGCCTTGAGGTGTTCGATAACCCGGTCAACCCGCCGTCCAGCTATTGACGAAAAGAAGAGGGTCTGCAGCCAGCAGGATCCGCTGACTCCGGATATGTAGGTGGTACAATCGAAGAGCCCGTCTTCCGTCGTTGCTTGGAGCGATCCGGCCCCTGCCACGAGGGCGCGAAGCCCACCGCCCGAGCCGCACATGGCAATGACCGGGACATCATCGGAATGGACCTCTTCGGGATCGAGACCAAGATAACGTGCAAGCGCCGCAGCCACAACCTTCCTCCTCCGCGACAGGAAAGTCTTTTCTTCGTCGCAGAGACTCTCCGACACACGAACTTCCGCTTCGTATTGTATCTCCGGGTGGATCGCGGGATCGTGTGCTTCGCGCCATATCTCATCGGCCAAGGTTCCCGGTCCCATGTTTAGCTCCCGCTGGAGCTTGCGCACGTAGACAGGTATGCTCTTTGCCCATTCGGGAAGCAGGCCCAGGACTTTGTCGGATATGCTGTCGAGATCGGGCTGGCTAGCAAAGGGCACGCCTTCGAAGCTTCCGGTGAACTTGGACCAGGCAGATTGATCTCCATCGTCGGATTCAGGACGGGGCTGCGCATGCGCGGCAGCAGGTCTCTGGAGGGAGGCATCAGTTGGGTAAAGCGAGTAGATAAGCAATGCGCTGAGAGCTATCACCGATAGTGATCTGGCCGCAGGACTCTTGCTGGAGGATTCTTTCTCCTGTCGTGACCAGAAGTATCCTGAGCGCGTCGGTTGTCGCAGACCAGGAACTTTGCCCGCGCTCAGAATAGGGTTGGCCGCTTTAGTCCTTCGAGGTGGCGCGATATTGGCGATAGCACGCTGCGGCGAGGCTGTGATTGCATGGTGGCCAACTTTGGAGATTCTTGTTGAAGATCTCATCAGAGCTGCCAGGCAGCCATGGCTTTGTCGTGGGTCGCGCATGGCTTCGGTGGTGTTGGGTTCGGATTTATCATGGTTAGGAATGCTCCGAGCTAAGAAAAGATTATAAGGTTCATAATTGCAGCTCGGAATCCATTCAATTGGGAGGCTTGAGAATTCAGATTGTTCGCGTCGGAACAGGGCAGTTCGCGAGGCATGAAGGAGCAATTACATCATCGATGGGGAAATGATTGACAGGCACGGCGGGCCGAGGGTGACACTTGTTAGCGTTAGCCATCAAGGCGAAGCCGTTTCGTTAACAAATCAGCCCCGCCAGTGAATGTCTTCCCGAAGATAAGTTTCGGGGTCCAATTGAGCCGATATCCGTTTGATAGACCGCAATACGACAGCCTCTCCAGAAGCAAGAGGCAATACGGAATACTATCCATGTGATACACGTACAATACGAAGCAGTTTGCTTTCCAACATCTCAGTTTGATGGGCAAACTGGCGAAGCTGAGTTGTTCGTCGGTGCTCCCGCCTATGGTTTAAGTCAACCAATCAATTCTCGGGACAACGACGATGAAAACTTCCAGGCTTTCTTTTTCTTTTCTTCCCCTCTTCTCTTGGTGCCACGGCGAGCTGCAAGAGAGCGGCCAATGCGTTGATGCCACATCGAGACTGGGCAAAGACGGGTTGGAACACTTCGTCTACGCCGTCGATTGGGCGGTTTCTCTCAACACGGGCGGAGACGCTGCGGGCAGAGAATTCTCAAGTGATTTTCATAGGGACCTCCAACGGTTGCACATGAGCAACCACAATCCCTGCCGCATTGGTCCAGCGTCCCTCCAGCGCAGGGGCTCGGCCTGCCTCATGGCGATCCAAAATCCGAGCGGGTTTGAAACATTGTTTCCAGCGAGAATGGACGATGACGTGAAGATAAACTTTTTCGAGGACCGAACAAGTATTGACCTCGAAATGAGATCTCAATCATTCGGATCTCTTGTGCTGCGGTTTGGCAACTGCACAAGATTGGCAAAACAAATTGTGGAGCTCGGCGAAATCTGGGGTTCTCCACCAAGGACCGTTTCAACGGAAGCCCGACCAAGTGAACTTGCAGGCCTCACATGATCTTTCCTGCCGGGTTTCGTTTACAGAAGTCCATCCTCGGATTATGCGAGTCACACAGGTGAGAAGAGAAGCACTCTTCACCCCAGCTTTCGGTGGCAGATGCGATGCGATGTGGGAAAAAAAGTCATAGCTTCAGAACATCTGCTGCTCGAGGCGATTGGCAGCCAATAGCACGGCTTTGGCGAATCACAAGCTGCAGCTCGCCGACCCCTGGTCGTAAATTGCCCTCTTCATACCCCTGGTGCTTGTCTTGTTCTGGCAGTGGTCCATCCCCATGTCGGTTGCCAGAAGCCACCTGCCCTGTCCCGTTTCCCAGCCCAGCGCCCAGCACCGAGTGACCCCTTTTGCTCCTGGCGCAGAGAAGTGAGACGGGAAATCTTCCCAGCCAGAGTCACCAAGGCGCACCTAAATTTTTCCTTCTTCGCCGCGACCACCTCAACATCTCCCATTCACGCTCCCCATCTCTACTATTTTGTACCTTTCGAACACTCATTTCGCATCCATACGCGATCCAGCGTTACCTTTCAGATTCACCCGCCCAATTCATAAACCACGTTGCGCTTTGCAACCCCGTCGACACGCGATCACGCCCGCGCGCTCGCTGTCTTTTTTTTCTGGTACGTGATTGCAACACCAGCCCCCTCGACTGTTTCTCCCGCCTGCATCCCCGCCTCCGACGTGTTCGCTGTCGCCGTCTGTCGGGACGCTGTTGTGCAATGTCTGGGTTGCGGTGGAGCTGGCGGGCATTTTCTGGCTCGGGGGTCGCGCTCGGGGATGTGGTCTTCGGACGGACTTTCTTCACCACACACAAACCACCGGAGCCTAACTGACCTGGCTTGACCACAGACTTCGCGCTTTCCCTTCTAACAAACACAATTCCCCGCACCGCCGCCGCAGTTTCCTGTCGAGATGGGTAAGCTCTTGCTTTCTGTTTGTTGCTGGAAGTGCAATGTGTCCCGGAAGGAAAGAGCAGGAAGCCAGATGGACGAACAGCGACCACGTCGCACGCCTGCTCTGTCGTCGATCAACCAAAACCGCCTCGAGTCTCTCCTCGGATCTCCTCTCCCTCTCTGCTAGCAACCAAGACTTGCTCTACCGATAGTCGCTCTCGGCATCCGTTGTCAACCATCTACCGTTTCTTGGAATCCGCTTTTTTTTTGGAAGAGAACATCTTACCACGGCAATTCATCGTGTCCGCATTCTCCAGAATGCACTTCGCTACCATGGTCCACCATGCTGCCCGGGCCCGTACCAAGAGCGTCCAGTTCGATAAGAGCATGCTCGGCCTGGACACAATGGACGCTAGTAACTCGTCTCGCGAAGAAGTTACGTCCGCGCCCGTTCCCGGACTGAGGACCAGCAGCCTGCCTGTGGGAAACAAGGAGAATGTCAACACCATACGCCACTTCCGGAGCATGTTGGATGTGGACGATGCCCCCCAGCTCCCGGCAGCGGACCCGTTATCCTACGAGGAGCTCTATCCAAAGCCAACCGAGTCGATGTCGTTTAACAAGTTTCCCTTGCGGAGGCGTTTTGGCAGTTAGGCTCCGCCGACCTCTCCGACACGAGATCCCATTGTCTTGGTAGCACATGAGTCGAGGACATATGCTAACAAGATGCTTGTCGCAGCTTCAAACGGTACCCCTACCATTCCTTCTCCCCCTTCGAGGGCATCGCCCGTCGTCCCAGTGGCGAGTGGCATAGCCTCTCCTACATCCATGTCGGAAGATTCCCGAGATGCGTTTGCTTCTGACACACTGGCCGTAGCTCCCCCAGCTAGCGACAGCAGAAACATTGTCCGCAGAAAGTTGACGGGCTACGTCGGTTTCGCCAACCTGCCTAACCAATGGCACCGCAAGAGTGTTCGCAAGGGTTTCAACTTCAATGTCATGGTTGTCGGTACGTATTTACAGTCTCTCTGGATGGCCGTCTCTGACGTTTGGGCACGCAGGTGAATCCGGCCTCGGAAAGTCGACGCTTGTCAACACCCTCTTCAATACCTCGCTGTACCCACCCAAGGAGCGCAAGGAGCCCAGCCTCGACATCATTCCCAAGACGGTTACCATCCAGTCCATCAGCGCAGACATTGAGGAAGCTGGTGTTCGTCTCCGATTGACGGTTGTTGACACTCCCGGCTTTGGCGACTTCGTGAACAACGACGAGTCGTGGCGGCCGATTGTGGACAACATTGAACAGCGTTTCGATGCCTACCTTGATGCCGAAAACAAGGTCAACCGGATGAACATTGTCGACAACCGCATCCACGCCTGCGTCTTCTTCATCCAGCCCACTGGCCATTCGCTCAAGCCCCTCGACATCGAGGTGATGAAGCGTCTGCACACCAAGGTCAACCTCATTCCGGTTATTGCGAAGTCGGATACCCTGACCGATGAGGAGATCATGGCGTTCAAGCAGAGGGTAGGTCCAATCAAGAATAACACAAGACGGGCTGCTAATCTCTGGCGCAGATTCTTGCCGACATCAAGTTCCACAAGGTGCAGATCTTCGAGGGGCCCCGCTACGAGCTCGACGACGAGGAGACGATTGCTGAGAACAACGAGATACTGTCCAAGGTTCCGTTCGCCGTCGTCGGTGCCACGAACGAGATCAACGTTGATGGGCGCAAGGTCCGTGGTCGTCGCTATCCGTGGGGTGTGATTGAGGTGGACAACGAGGAGCACTGCGACTTTGTCAAGCTCCGCCAGATGCTCATCCGCACCCACATGGAAGAGCTCAAGGAGCACACCAACAACATCCTGTACGAGAATTACCGGACGGACAAGCTCATCCAGATGGGCGTCTCACAAGACCCGAGCGTCTTCAAGGAGGTCAATCCCGCCGTCAAGCAGGAGGAGGAGCGCGCCCTGCACGAGCAAAAGCTCGCCAAGATGGAGGCCGAGATGAAGATGGTCTTCCAGCAAAAGGTGGCCGAGAAGGAGTCCAAGCTGAAGCAGAGCGAAGAGGAGCTGTACGCCCGTCATCGGGAAATGAAGGAGCAGTTGGAGCGGCAGCGGATCGAGCTCGAGGAGAAGAAGCAGAGGCTGGAGAGCGGAAGGCCGATCGAAAAGGAGCCCAAGAGAAAGGGCTTCTCGCTGCGATAAGCTTGCAGCTCCGTCTCTACCCTCTCCACGACCATGTTGACTGTCATGACACCTTTACAATACCAGCCTGCCACCTCTTTTCTTTCGCTTCTCTGTTTTCTTTGTCCTTTTTTTAATCAACAAGTTCCTAATAGTCACGGGAAAGAAAGTGTGGAAGGCGGCCAAAAATCCTCCAGAGGGTGCATCTACGCTAGTTCTTTAGGTGCCAAAAGTGGTTTTTCACTGTCAAATTAGAGGGTTAGGCTTCCGAGAAAGCTGATGTTTCTACTCTGGTTGGGGATCGGGTCGGATGTTCTTGAACACTTCCATGCAGATATAATTGGTTTCGGGGTTTTGTCAATTACACTTTTTTATCCCTCCTTCCCTCCCTCTGGGGCTCTAGGCATGACTGATAGGCGCGTGGGTCGGGGAGTGGGTTAGACTCGGGTATCAACAAGACTCTTATACCTCGGTGCTGTGTTACCCGTTGGAGCGGTCCACCTCGTGTCGAGTCGGCGTCATGAGGCAGTCTGTCTGAGCAGGTGAGGAGGGAAAGAAAGGAAGGAGGCCAGTTGCCTGTTGGAAGCAGGAAGGGGCAAGGAAGGAAGGGATGAACACGACGAGATACCCATCCAGGCGGGGTGTACGGGTGTATCCTGTATTTTGTATGGTCTGGTCTGTCTGACTTTATTTCCTTTTGTGTGGTTTGTTGTTGTAGTTGGTAGTTAATTTTTGAGTCTTGTGTGTTTCCTATGTAATAAGTTGTTGGTATTTTGTGTTTGTATGTGTGGCTGGAGAATAAAAGTCGTGTTGTTGCTTGAAACTGTGCTGTGGCTCTTGGGCTTTGTTGACGTCCACGGTTTCCTTCCTAAGCTGGCTGGTTTCTTGATGTGAAGCTGAATATACTAGGTAGTGATGATCTTTATACCGGTGTGGTGATTGATGTCCTTTGTCTCTGTAGTCTGTCCGTCTTGAAATGGGTAGTCCCTGGCTCTTGCCTTTGTCATGTCTCTTCTGTTGTCTCGTTGGACGGATGCTCTTGTGTGCTCAGTGGTATGTGTGTATATATGTATACACTCTGCCTAATTAAACAACTCCATTTTCTCGCGAGGTTCTACCGTTTCTTTCGGTCTCTTCTTTTTCTTCTTTCCTTTTTTCTTGCGGATGGAGAGTTTTCGTAGCTTAAGCCCTCATGTCTATACACAAATATCTTAGTTGATAGTATATCGATTAAACAAGAGCTATGGCCGTCCTCAGTCATGACAGCACGTCTATTATTTTGGCGAAGACCTGGTTGGAAGTGACGGTGGTTGGGTGGGTATGGTATATAAACTCAAACCACACCTTAGGTCGTATAATAAACCCACAAGGGCGGGTAGCGCAGTGGTCAAGCGTGCTCCGTGAGCGTATTTCTTTAATCAGCGTTGTTTTGTCTCTCTTCGTTGTCTATTATTAGAGCGTTCATTGAGAGACCTGGGTTCGAATCCCAGCCCGCCCATTCGCTCCCATCTTTAGGGGTGGAATATCTCTTTTTTGGTCTTTGCGGACATGCTAGACGACAAGCAATGGTCAGCAACATCTCGAATTGTACCAGCAACACAGGTCACGCCCGCCCCGTCTAACTTTCAGATTGTGATCGTGTGCGGAGACATAAATGTCTCATAAAAGCCAAGGAACTCGGGAGCCCTTTCAGTGTCAAACAGGCAACTCTTCTTTTTGGGCAGACAGGGCCGACAACTGCATACACTTGACTCATCATAGGAAAAATCACATTGGGTATAACCCCAGGATAGGAGGAACGCATTGGGTACGCCACCTCCACGTCTATTCCGCAATTATAGTACAGTATACATGAGTACATACATCGTCCAGGCCGAGCCTATGTAAAACTTGGTCCGTACACCACCCCAACATCTTTTCTAACCCCTCCGCAGATACCAGTTGAATGCCAGCTGGCTAATTATCCTCGGGAAGGGCGTGGGCACCTCGGCCATGCCCTCACGCGCCACCGGGTGGCGAAGATAGACGGCCGCGCAGATCTTCTGGTTCACCTCGAGGTAGCGCGGGATAAAGGCAAAAGCGGGCAGGAACTCGCGTGGCCGCCATGGGACCAGGTACGGCTTGATCTGGTTTGGCGTCTTGGCCAGCGTTTCCGGCACCTCCTGGAGGGCGCGGTGTATCTCCTCGCTGGCCTGCTTGTCCTCTTCCTGAGTTTCCGAGTTGAGCTTGAGCTTGCCAACCAGGTCGGTCAACTTGTCGACGTAGTATGGCACGGTACCGACGTTGGCGTCGGCCTTCGCCGCTGCCGCGAGAGCTGCCTTGCTCTCCTTGAGAATGGCGCGCAGAGCGACCTTTTGCTTGGCCGATGATTGTTCCCGGTTGGCTTTGTAGTAGGCCTTGACGGCGGCCCGGATCTTTTTGAGTGTTTCAATATCCTCCTCGGTGCTAGCTTCCCCTTCGGCGACCGCCTCTTCTCCTTCGACTCCCTCGACGGCGGTTTCCTCGACAGCTTCCTCTTCGATGACCTCCTCGCCTTCCTCGCTCTCTTGTGGTGGGGTCTTGAGGTCTTGTCTTTTTGGTTTCCCCGTCGCGTATAGCACCTTGTCGATATCAACCTGGAACATGTCGCCTGGATTCAGCAGATAACCAGGGTAGATCATCTACGCGGTACACAAGTCAGCGGCGCTCCAGGGGCGACCTGGGGAGGAACGATGCTCACCTTCTTCCCGTTCACCTTGACCGCACCATGGATGACGAACTGGCGGGCCTGCCTGGCGCTGCTGGCAAACATGGCGCGGAAGATGGCGATGTCGAGGCGGCGTTCGAGCGGGGCAAATGTCATTTGCATGTGTGGTGTCTGCGAACGCGGATTCTCCTCTAGGGATCGGATCTTTCCTGAGCCACGACCTTCGGCGTGCTCGCTCCCGTCATGCTGGGCCATGTAGGCGGGCTCCATGTTGACGACGGAGCGGATGCGCCGGCTAAACATGCGCTCCCATTGCGACTCCTTGACGTGTTCGCCGTGGTACCCGCGGGTCGCAGCCTTTGCTAGCCATTTTTGCTGGAAGAAAGTCTTGCTTGTCAACCGGGGCAGCCGGTAGTTGACTATGTTATAGAGGTTCTTCTTGTTCCACGTCAGGCGAAGGCGCTGAGATTCAGAATCCGTCTGTTAGCTTGATCCTTGCACTTGTTCCAGAGAAAAAGCTCACCGGCCGTGCCAGGTCGTAGTATCGTGCTAACCTGCGGTGCCTCATGGCGGAAGCGGCCAATTGCCTGCTGGGGAGGTATGGTGATGGGGTGGTGCCGTCGCGAATCCAGCTGCCAACGACGTCCTGGCCAGACACGCCAAAAATTTGATGGAGCTATCCGCGCGAAGCGGGCTCACGTGCAAGTGAAATGCGCAGACAGGGGTCGTTATGGATCCACTTACGCCAAGACTGGTTTGTCCCAAACTTGAAGTCCAGGAGCAGTGCACATTTACGAAGGAACACGGCTCTGTTAATCGCTAATGTAGTTAAGTTCTAGCACTGTTCGCTTGGATTTCAAGATGTGCTATGGTTCTAGATAGTTGATGTGCTATGTGGTCGATCAGTGAGAAACGCCGTCTTAGCCTTCGGAACAGCCTTCCAGGAAGTCCAACCTCTCTTTCTTGTTTGAGCGGCTGTTGAACATTGAGAAAGGTCCAAGGGAAAATGTGGATTAACAGATTGCCATCTATACACCACAGTCGAGGAAAGAGTGCTTCGGTAGATAAGGTTCCAGATACGCAGTACCGAGTGGGGACTGGGGATCAAGGTTGGGCGGTGGGGAGGGGCACTAAATTGCCGTTGGGAACTGAGTGAGGTCAAAGTGATCTTTTTTTTGGTTCGCGCGCATCGATAGCAGCTCGAGGGGGTTGGCGATTGTACCATTTTTGACCGCGAAACGACGAAACAGCACTACGACGCCTTAGTGTAACTCAAAACTGTGCAAGAAGGCCGAATTCTCTAAGCAAAAGCAGTGAGTGGTGAGATCAAAAGCTTTGACTCCCCACCGATCCTAAACCCAGTCCTACCCTTGTGACTCTTTCCACAGGCAACTCTACCCCACCAAGAACAAATTCGAACACACTCAACTTTCTTCCCTCTTTTCTTTCTAACCTTTCCTCATAGCACCAAATTTCTCGAAAGAACATCAATATGAGCGATCAATCCACCATGGAGCAAGGCGAGGCGCCTGCTCAGGTCGTCGACGCCCCTGTCGCTGATGCCCCAGTGGATGCTCCTGTCGAGGAGACCACCGCCGAGAAGGTCGAGAACAAGCCCAAGGAGGAGTCCGAGGAGAAGCCCGAGGCGAAGCCCGAGGAAGCAGAAAACAAGACGGAGAGTGTAGAATCGGCCAAGAACACACAAAATGGCGAGGAGAACGGTTCCTCCCAAAATGGTCGCCCCGTCGCCAAGAAGAATAGCAAGTTTGATCCGTCAGTCTTGCCCGTCACAGACGATCCGGAAGCCATTCGTGCTCAGGTATATCTTCCATTCCCTGTGGATCCTGCTTCTTCTGACATGGGAACAGGTGGAATTCTACTTTGGCGACAGCAACCTACCGACGGATAAGTTTATGTGGAACTCTACTGGCGGTACCGACAACAAAGCAATGTCCCTCAAGGTGATCTGCAGTTTCAAGCGCATGCAGAGATTCCAGCCTTATACCGCGGTCGTGGCAGCTCTGAGGGAAAGCAAGCTCTTGGAGGTGACGGGCGATGAGGGCAATGAGCTGGTCAAGCGAGTAACCCCTTACAAGTCAGTTCCGCTTGCGCAGAAGCAGCGCCTTGCCAAGAGCGTCTACATCAAGGGATTTGGCGAAGAGCAGAAAACAACCCAATTTGACATCGAGCAGTGGCTCGCAAACTATGGAGCTGTCGATAAGGTGAAGCTCCGGCGGGACGAGAATGACGAGTTCAAGGGTTCCATTTTCGTCGAATTCAAAACCGAGGAGCTGGCCAAGAATTTTGTCTCGCTGTCTCCTGCCCCGATGTGGAACGGCAATGAGCTGAAGATCATGAGCAAGGCGGGCTACATGGACGAAAAAACCCGACAGATCCAAGCCGGTGAGATTGAGCCCAGCAAGAAGCGTCCTCCCACTTTCTTTGAGGGCAGAGAGAAGGGTGGCAACCAGGCCCGGGGCCAAGGTCGGGCCGGCAACGATGGAAACAAGGACAACTGGAAACAGCGCAGGGATGACGACCGGAAGAGGGACGGACGCAACGGGCGTGGCAGAGGCCGTGGTGGTCGGGGCGGCAGGGGCGGTGGTCGGGGCTTCAAGGGCGGTCGTGGGGACCGTGACCGTCAGGACCGGGGGAATAAGGACAAGGATGATGGCCCGCCGAAGAGCACCAACAAGTAAGTCTTTTGTTCGTTGAATCAACCAGACCGCTAACACACGGCGTAGCGTCCAGAGGCCGACGATCCAGGCGACGACACAAAGCAATGGCAACAAGCGTTCCCGGGAGGACGACGGCGGCGAGGCGCCACCGGCTAAGAAGGTGGATACCAAGACTGAAGCGGTTGCGGTATAACTGGAGATACCCGTTGGTTCGGCAAGTGGACAATGGGAACAGGGCGAAGGCGTTTCGGCATGAAGCGTGGCGGGTGGAAACCTCTACACGGCTATCTCGGGCTGTACGTTAGTCACAGGCGGCGTTTTGGGCAGACATTTCTTAGACACAGCGTCAATGGATTCTTGGTTGAACAATTTTTGGTTGATGTCGGTTCTCGTCCCGGTGGCGTCGCGCTTACTCAAGATCAATACCGGATGGCCGGAGCGGGCTATTAGGTAACTCGGAGGTTTCGTCGGAGGAGCATCCCGCCCCAACCGGTCGGACAAGAGCAACCCAAGGAGCTAAATACACTGCGAATAGCCACGTCTACGGGTGCTTGGTCACACGACACGTGTGTTCATTCTTCTGTGGAGTCTTCCAAGCATTTTCTAGGACTCCGGCTTGGCCATGTCCTAGACCGAAAGGAGGGTCCAAGAAGCCCTTCGCGTCGCGCGAGGCTTGCGTTCCTTTTCTGTAAAAGAAGCAAGTTTGTGAGGCATGTCGGCGGCCAATGAAATTTTTGCGCCGACAAGCGGAGCCAGTCATCTGGGGGACGAGGCGGCGAGCGGACAGCGGCCTCCTCGATTTCAACAAGGCATTGTCGAATGGGGGGAAGGGGGGCGGCCTAGCTGCAGCGCGCACAAATGCCGCTGCCCTGTTCGCGTCTCTGCAACCAATCTTATTTGCCTCAAAGGGGGAAACCGGCGGCGGGTTGCTTAGAATGCGCTTTTAGATGGGAATCTGAGGCCCGTCACGCTGTGCGATGCAAGCCATTGCGGATGCACTTGCAACAGGGTGAGACTCGCTGGGACGTCGTTGCATGGCGCATGTCATCTACCACTAACGGCCATGGAGCTTATCTGGCCGCCGTCGCGGCATCCAATTCAGGCCAATTCAGATGGGGGCATCGGTGATGTGCCGTCCCAGGGGTGACTCTGATCTACGCCCCGCCCCGTGCAGAGAGGGAGGCGGCTGCACTCCAACGCCGGCACCAATCCCACCAGCTGCACCCGTCCGGCACTACAATTACCCCTCCCTGCCCCGCGAATGCTTAGCTTCTCCAACTGCAAACTTGCTCAGTGAATGCGCGGCCAGTTGACGAACCCTGACGGAGCCACAGCACAGTTCAGCGAAGCAACAACCAACCACGGCCGGTACCAGACCGCTGCGACACCAACGACACCGCTCCGCTCCGGACACCGCCGTCGGCAGGTGCCAGGCCATCGCCGCCGTGGCCGTCCCCGTCCGGGACCCTTATCGCGACTGCACCGCCGACCGGCCCTCCCCTCCGTGCGACTCCACTTGCGGAGGAGCCTGCAGACCCTTTTCCGAGGGAGTCCTTGTCCGCCGCCGTGGCTATGGACGGTCCCGACTCGCAGATGCTGCCGGCCGGCGCCCTGGACGCCCCCAGCGGCTCCGCCCCGTCACGGAAGAAGGGCCGTCGCGCTGCCGATACCGCCAGCCAGAAGCGCCGCTGCGTGAGCACGGCCTGCATCGCCTGTCGCAAGCGCAAGTCCAAGTGCGATGGCGCCCTGCCCAGCTGCGCAGCCTGCGCGAGCGTGTACGGGACCGAGTGTGTCTACGACCCCAACTCGGACCACAGGCGGAAGGGCGTGTACCGCGAGAAGATCGACAGCATGAAGGCCCGCAACTCGACGCTGCAGGTGCTTATCGAGGCCATCCTGAACGCCGAAGAGAGCGATGTGCCGGCTATTGTCAAGCAGATCCGGACCTGTGATAGTCTGGATACCGTCGCCGAGGCCATCCTCAGGAATGAATACGGGTCTGGCGCGGCTGGGGATGACGATGTTGACGACGACGACAACGACGCTATTGAAGAAAGCTACAGCACGACTAACCAGCCCGTCGAGGGCGAGCGGGATCTCGCGCGCAAGATGGGTGAGCTCCGGATAGAAAACGGCTCGGTGCGGTTCATCGGCGGCACCTCGCATCTGATCTATCTGGGCGAGTCGTCGAACGTGCCAGACGAACCGGAGCCGGATAACTACACGTCGACTGAGGAGCCCATCACCAGCTGGTCTGAAGTCACCAAGGACACGCAGCTAGTCATTCATCTCATGAACATGTACTTTGCTTGGCACTACCCCTATTTCACGACGCTCTCCAAAACCATGTTTTATCGCGATTTTCTGCGGGGCAAACCCACAAGCCAGCCACGGACCACGGTCTACTGCTCGCCACTGCTGGTGAACGCGATGCTAGCGCTAGGCTGCCACTTCACTAATGTCGCCGGCGCGTTTGCCATGCCTGGAGACAGCAGGACCAAGGGCGACCACTTCTTTGCCGAGGCCAAGCGACTGATTGTGGAAAACGACGAGTACGAAAAGCCACGGCTGACCACGGTGCAGGCACTGGCGCTCATGTCGGTGCGCGAAGCAGGATGTGGGAGGGAGGCAAAGGGCTGGGTGTATAGCGGCATGAGCTTCCGGATGGCGCAGGATATTGGTCTGAATCTCGACATCGGCGGCGGCAAGGGCAAGGGCTCACTTGACGAGCAAGAGGTGGATGCCCGCCGTATAACGTTTTGGGGCTGTTTCTTGTTCGACAAGTGCTGGTCCAACTATCTAGGCCGGCTTCCACAACTCCCAAGAAACACGTACAATGTTCCCAAATACGACGTGTTCCCGGATGAGGATTCCGAGATGTGGTCGCCATACACGGACGCGGGGTTTGATCAGACATCGAAACAGCCATCACGAACCAGGGCGGCAAGTCTCCAGCTGTCGAAGCTCTGCGAGATCAGCAGCGATTTACTTTTATTCTTCTACCACCCTAATCACATCGGCCGGTCGAGTGGGAAGTCGGTTGAGCTTAAGAAGTTGAGCGAGCTCCACCGCCGGCTGGAGGATTGGAAGAAGGAATTGCCGAAAGAGTTTGAGCCGAAAGAAGGACAGCTCCCGAATGTGATCCTGACGCAGTGAGTATGTCTTGTCCGATGGCGAATAGTTCTAACAGAAGCAGCATGTTTTACCATCTCCAGTACATCCACTTGTTCCGACCATTTCTTAAATATACCCCAGCGTCATCTCCTCTACCCACCCATGTTTCGCCACGACGAATCTGCACCGCCAATGCCGGTGCAATCTCCAAGCTCATGCGTCTGTATAAGAAGACGTACAACCTGCGGCAGATTTGCAATATTGCCGTTTATATGATACATTCGGCCTGCACCATCCACATGCTCAACCTCCCGGAGAAGACGGCCAAGCGGGATGTTATCCACAGCGTGAAGCATCTTGAGGAGATTGCAGAGGATTGGCTCTGCGCCCGTCGTACGCTGTGTATCATTAGCGTGCTTGCTCGCAAGTGGGGCGTTGAGATGCCCGAGGAGGCTTCCGCCGTGTTACAGCGCACCGATGAGAAGTACGGCTCGTTCAGCACATCGGACGTGCCCTCGCCGAATAGGTCGACGACCTCGATCATGGCCTCTCCTTCGCCTCCGTCGTATCCCGGCTCTCCTCCGACCAAGCAGGATCAACAGCAGTTCAGTCCGCTGGGACAATACAGCCATCCGACGCCGCCACAGCTACCGATGGATATTCCCGTCAGCAGCATGTCGCCCGAAATGCTCGAGGCATTAGCCATGTCGGCCGCACCGTCACAGAGCAGCATCCAGGGCGATGCACAAATGGCGAGCATGGTAAGCGGCCCACCCATGTCTATGGGGGGTTTGTCGACGGGGACAACATGGGCATCGATGCCGGCGGTAACGACCCAGTCAATGGGCGGGTTTGGACACCCGTCGTTCTCGCCCGTGCAGATTGGGATACCACAAGGACAACGACAGGGACAAGAAGGGGGACGGCCAAGGCATGTCGGCCCGCAGGGTTCTGGGTCGATATATGCGATTGACGGGCAGGACTGGTATATCAAGGACGGCGTGAGTTGGCAGCAGAACTTTGAGGCGTGGGCTGCTGGGGCGAGTGCCGGGGCTGGTCAGCAAGGGAATGGCGGGGGCGGGATGCCAACTAGCCCCTCGATGTTTATGTTTCAGGGGTTGAGGGGCGGTGGAGGGAGTGAGATGGATGGTGGTGGAGGGGGAGGGTTTGACTTATTTGGGTCGATTGGGAGTCTGGATCATCTGCCTGGGTTAGACTAGGTTAGTTGGATGCTGTCTGGATGGGGTTTGATTGGTATACATGTCTGGCTGGCGGGTACAAAAAGTTAGTGGGTGGTCTGTTTTAGCGAGTGGGCGTTTTGGTGAGAGTTGCGCGTTGGATATTGATACCACCGTCCGGATATTTGCTAGTGTTGGCATGAAGCTTGTTGATGTGGATGTGATTATGACAATATAGCAATGACAGCTGACATGATGTTGTGGTAGCCGTGCAGGAGATACAGCTCAGCAGGTTCTAGATCTGCCCGCGTGTGCTTTCGTTAGGTATGATATACCCGACCAGCGTCATGCGAGCTACCTATGTATCGATGTACAACTTTTCTCTCCACAACCCATACCTCAAACTAGTGTTCATCTCCGTCCCAGATAGCCTCGCCGAGATCATGGTCTGCGTCAAGCTCTCCATCTCGATCTATTATTTTATTTGTATCCCTGTGCGCTGCGTCTTGCATATGACAGTGGTCATTGTTGGAACCGCCCCAGCTGCTTCCTCTTCTGATCGTATATCGGACTGGATTTCGTATCGAGGCATCTGCAGACGTTAAGAGGAACAAATATCCCGAGGACTCTAAGACGGATTCACTCGACTCCTCCACCGGCCTGTGTAGATACATGTCACATTCACTCCTTCCTTCACCACCCTAGCCGTTCGAGACATCCCCAAACAAAATGTATACACCTCAGAACGTATACACAGCTACGTACCTATCAAAAAGGAACCACACTCTCCACCTCCCTCCTCACCTCCCTCACCCTCCTCTCCTCCTCCTCCATCTCCCTCAACACCCCCCTAAACATAGCAGCCTCAGCCTCCATCTCCTCCATACTCCTCGCCACCCTCTCGTCGTCCTCGATCCTAGGAAACGCACCGCCGGGCTTCGGTCTCCCAGCCCTCATTCCCTCCTCCACCACCCCGTCCCCGCCACCGCCACCACCACCACCCATCTCCTCATCCCCATCCCCATCCCTCCTCTCTGTCTCTCCCCTCCGACTCAAATCCCACAACCCCCCACCAACATTCCCATCCTCCCCAGCCATCCGCTCATACAGCACATCCCCCTCGCCCTCCCCATCCTTCTCGCTCTCCCCCTTTATCCTCGGGATCACATGCACATGCACATGCGGGACCGTCTGGCCCGCCTCCGGCCCGTCCTGGACCGCGATGTTGAAACTCCCACCATTTTCTATCTCCTCCGTCACCCAACCACTTCTCCCAAGATGACTGCTGCTGTTCCTGAAAAAACACCGCGCCAGCAACCTCTGGACGCGCTGCACCGTCGCGAATAAATCGGTAATCTCGCCCAGGGACAGATCCGTCAATCGTCGGTGCGGGACGAGCGGGCAGACGAGTACGTGGCCTGGGAGGAGGGGTTTGAGGTTCACCAGGGCGAAGGAGTGTGTTGACTTGAGAAAGACTTGGGAGGTGACAGTGTAGGGGCCGAATTTTATTTCTTCTTCTTGTTCTTCTTCTCGTCTGCTGCAGGGGTGATTCATTTTTTGAGATTCAGATTCGGATTCGGATTTGGATTTAGATGCATGAATGTGTCGTCGGGCTTGGGAGGTAGGAAGATGAAGAAGTTGACGTGTGGTGAGAGCAGCAGCAGCAGGAGGAGAAGAAGAGTGTTGATGAGGTTGACGACGACGAGGAGAGACGAGGTTGTTGATGATTCGATGAGCTGACGACGGGTTGGTGAAGGTGCGTAATGGATGTAATTGTGGCGAACAACGATGGGTTTGCTGTCGGATGGTGGGGGTTTTGATAAAAATGGCAGGGCGCATCTGGGATACGAGGGAGGAACGAATCAAGGTGGGGAGCGTATCGCGATGGTTTATATGTTTGGGCAGGCCGCGATAGAAAGCGTATGTGTTTGAGAGGTCGGAAATCATGCAAGCTCCGAGGTACCTCTTCCCTTTCTCGCTGAGCTCACGCCCCACCTTGATCTCACCTCACAGGAGCTCTCACCACCGCCCCAACATTAATTTTCACACGTGGGCACGAATGTAAATAATCCCTTTTCAGTTTTCATATCGAGGTAAATAGTTCAAAAAAAAAGATGCTATATGCTTCCTCCCATCACTGACTCTAGAGAAACTTAGAGTCCCAGACTAAATCCCAGCCGCCCTCACAATGACATCATAGTACTGGTATCAATGCCCAATCTCACACCTCCCGACAACTCCCTATATACCACCGTCTAACATCGGTATAAGTCTACTGGCCCATATCACACATCACCATCTAAGCTACTATACACCCATATCACGGCGTCAGCCCAGGAAGAAGCTCCTCATCCTCCAACGTGTCCTGTCGAACTGCAGTAGACCCCTGAGATGGCGGTTCCTCCTCATGCTCATCCTCTTCCACATACACTAGAACGGATTAGCATCGGATTCTGTCAGAGACAAGAAAAGACTCACAGTGAGGTTTGACCAAAAACGACGCCACCAGACCTGCCAGGAACAAACCCGCCAACAACATAAAAAACGCCTGCGGGAAAGTCGACACCGTCGCGGCGTATAACCCATTGAAAATAATGGGCGAAATAACCCTCGCCAGTGAATGAAGCAACCCAATGGCCCCCAAAAGCTGCCCGACCCGCTCGGCCGGAACGTGCTTGCTCAGCGCCGCCTGGACCGTCGCCGATCCCATCCCGCCAAACGCCGTGACAATAGCGGCCAAGACAAACAATCCCCCGGTCCGGGCAAAGATGTACCCCGTGGCGCCAATGACATCCGACAAGAGAGCACTCCGGAGCACCCAGACATCCAGCTCGTCGGCCCCCGAGTTCTTCTCGATACGCGGCCCGCCGCCTTCGGCACGTCGTCGCCGTTCGTTCGGAAGCGTCCGGAAGATATAATTGATGACGGGGAATATGCCCATCAGAACCACGACGCGGACCATGGATACGAGCGATACGAAACGCGACGCATCAAGATTCTTCCACCCAAACATGTACTCGGTGTACAACACCGTCACCGTGCCGGCACTCATAGCAGCACCCAGCAGCCCCATATCGATCAGCGCAAGCGTAATCAGGTTTCGGCGCACCCGAGTGTTGGCTGCACCCTTGGGAAAGAGGATATTGAGCGGCGCGAGCGGGTTCGCCGTCCTCATAGACCGCATAGCGTTCTCAAAGTGGTGACCAAAGGCGACCCGAGAAGCGATATACGCAACCCAGCGGGGCGTCGGCACAGGCTCGGCCATCTCGGCGGCATACTTCTCGCGCGCCAGCATTTGTCGTTTCGTCGAGAGTGATTCCGGCGCAACGAAGAACATGAACAGAATGAAAAAGATGTGGCAGCCGAGGGCAATGTAGAAGATGGACAGGAGCGAGCCCGTCCATTCCACGAAATACCCAGCCAGCAACGGACCAAACGCCAGACCAGTAAAGAGGCACGCGTGGAGATAACCGATGGCGACCGAACGCTTAGACGGTGGTGTGCAATCCGACGTGTACGCATGGCTGAGAACGCTACCGGCCGTGAATGAACCCGTCAGGCCATCGAAGAAGGCACCAACGAGCATCCATCTGTAGTGCACAACGTCGGGATATTTGGCGGCGAGAATGGTGATAACCTCGCCCACGATGGCACCGAAGGAGCTGATTACGATCAAGCGCTTTCGGCCATAGCGATCCGAAAGCGAGCCGAGCTTGGGCGCCGTCAACGAGCTGAGCGTGCCCGTCAGGACACTGATGACCAGCGTGAACGCGGCCACGCTGGCCTGCACATCCGGGTCGAGACGACACTGCGGGTTGTCCGCGCCCGGTATGACGGGGCTAAAGACATAGGTCGGATCGGCCGCTGACTTATCAGCAAAGTACCGTTTGCAGACGAGATCGATGATTCTGTTCCAAGTTAGCAACTGCTTCTTCTCAGGTAGTGTTGAGGGAGTTTCTACAAATTTAACCTCGGCACGAGCGAGCCTCCAAAAGCCAAGGTAAACAGAGAGTAAGGCACCATCAACCACCACACCTAAAGTCGCAGCGCACAGCATTGGTCAGCTCCTGCTGTGGACGGCATCACGTCTCACGACGAAACGGGTCTCACAACATACCGATGGCTTCTTCCACCACGGCAGACCCTCGAAATCCTCAAACCCGACCCAGCTGTCTTTTCGCAACTGCCCGTCCGGCGGCCCCCCGTCCAGCAGGGCTGTCGTCTCGGCCGCGTCCGCATTGGCGGCATGATCCCAGATGCCCTCGACCTCGCGGTCTGAGTGCGATTCGCCGGCGCGCCCCGCCGCCCCGTGCGGTCCGGCGCTCGTCGTCACCATGCTGCTGTTGCTGCTACCGCCGTCGTTGCGACCGCGAGTGCTTGGCTGGCGGCTGGAATGAAGTTGGCGAGCGCGGTGGGCGATGGCGTCAATTATCCGATGTTTGCGACGACATCCACGGCGATGACGCTAGTTATTAGTCCGGGGAGGGGGGCTGGCTAGTCTAGTCTAGACCGGAAATTCGATCCACAACGAGGGACGGCGCGGCCAGATCGCCGTTGCGGGGAACGGGAATATTCCTCTCTCAGCTGTATATATATATTCTACTCCAGGAGGAGACAGAAGAAAGAAGGTGGAAAGTGGGATGTCTACGCGAAGGAACAAAGTTCAAAACAGGAAGGAGTCTGAGATGGCTGGGGGGCTGCGATAATATCTATGTCATACGCGATACTACGCCCGCGCGCTCCGCGATAAGACATATATATACAAGCGGTACTTATGGGAATGTCTGAGAGTGTGTGGGTGTGGGTGGAGATTCCCAGTTCGCTGGCAAGCAGCACTCAACGTCCTGATAAGAATGGGTTAAATGTCCTGCTTCGAGGTGGTGGATTGGTAATGTGTTGCGTTGGCCGGCGTGCCTGATCTTGGAACAGACAGGCCACTCGGCAATTGGCGTCCGTTTGGTCCGTCGCTCTCGGGTTTCGGGCGCCATTCTCAGGGGACGGACGAGCTGTCGATGACGCTGCACACCATCCCGAATCTCTGGCCAACCGAACGCTCCCCAGAAACAATGGGGCCGCCGAGGGTCGTCCCGCCCGCGAAACAACTCAGTCCCTCTCAGCGCTCCGGTACCGACTTACACGTGGACCCCCCCGCGCCTATGGTACTCTTCAGGTGACTTGTAACAGCATGCGAATCTTCAGGGGCATGCAACTTTTAAAGCCACGCAAACCACCAACTGGAATGCTAGAAACTCACTTTCGGAGACTTTTATGACTGCGCGGCCTGGATCCCCCGATCCCGACTCCGCATCATTGGTTCCGGCACACGCGGCCGCCATCGTCAGCACGTAGCGGGAAAAGTCCGAGCCTTTGTTCACTTCAATATTGTTGTTACATACTGCCCGTGGTTTACACTTCGCCCAGCTGCTCCTGTTGGCTCGCAAAGAACTTCTTCGACTCCGCGCACCGATCGCTCTTGCATCCAGGACACCTGAGGTGCATCTGTGTCGAGCAGACGATACCGCTGTCCAGGTGCGTTTTTGCAAGGTCGGCAAGCGCCTGAATAAAAATGGGATTCCCGTTGAGGCTTTCCACCCTCTTGATCGTGTCCGCGTGACCAGACTCCCCAATCACCTCCTCGTCGAGCTCATAGAGAGTCTCGATATGGTCCGACGTGAAGGCAATCGGAATCAACAGCAGGTCCTTCTGGCCCTTGGCCACGTACTCTTCAACCGTCATTTGCGTCTGCGGCCCGAGCCACGGCTGCGGACCAACCTGCGACTGCCAGCAGAGTCGGTATGGATTGGCATGGTTCAGTCGGTGCATGACCGCATGTACTGTAGCGGCAACCTCGGCAGGATAGGGGTCACCTGGGCTGAGTTAGAAACATCACCGCAGAAATGCTAAATGGGCCGTACCTCTGTTCACCACCGACATCGGTAGGCTATGCGCCGAGAACAAGAGGATCACCTTGTCCCTGCGCTCCTCCGGATATTCAAGCAGCTTCTCCTCGATGTTTCTGGCGAACGCCTCGACCAGCCCGGGATGGACAGGCCACCGGTCAATGACACTCCATTTGATTGTCCCATCGCTACCGTCTTCGAGCGCACCGGTCTTGCCCTCCAGCCTCTGCCGCCACTTCCACAGCTCGTTGAGACTGCTGCCCGTGGTCGAACACGAGTACTGGGGATATTGTGTAAAGGCAATGGCGCGGCCTCCCTTGCCGTTGCCGAAACCGTCGGCCAGGAGCTTCCTATACATCTCCTCAGTGAGTGGGTTGGCGTAGCGGAAAGCGACATATGGCTTATGCGGCGCTGTCTGGGGAGAGATTTCGTCTAGAATCTTGCACATCTCGGCGCACTGATGCTCGGACCATTTGCGAATCGGCGACCCGCCACCTATGGCCGCATATTGTTTCTGGATCTTGGGCGTCCGTCGGGCGGAGATGAGGGGTCCTAGATAGCTTTGGAGGCGGCCGAGCGGAATGAGATCGCCGTCAGCCTACGGAATCGTTAGCAAGGGACATACGCGCAGAAGGAGGATGCCTACAAAGAGCCTGCTCAGGAAGTCTCCCACTTCGTCCACCGTTGATGGCCCACCCATGTTGAGGAAGACCATGGCCGTAGGGCCCTGCGAGCCAGCGCTATTCTGTGTTACCGGGTACGTCGGTGTGGCCAGCCATCGTCGCTGCTGTCGCAATTGTGTAGAAGCCAGTAGAGGTGGTCTGATTGTCGACGCCACCGGTGTCGTCGCCGACTTGCAAAGCTGCCTTGCTGGACGGAGGAAAGCCATATTGGAGAAGCTCCAGCAGCGATGTGCAGAGGGGCGCAGGGATAATATCCCTGGAGTTGACAGATGCGCGAGCCGCAGAGAGTTCGGATGGAGGCCAATTGATCGAAGAAATATGCAGTGTCGATAGTTTGGTGGGTAGGTGTCCCGTTCTCGGTCTCGGCCGAGTTGTCTCCCGCTTTTTGGCTGTTTGCCCCTTCTTCTCGCCGGGAGCTGGCCTGGGGAAGGTGGCAAACTGCGACCGATGCGGGTCAGCCCACCCGAGCTCCGAGATCTTGAAAAGTGGCCAGCCAATCATATTCGAGGAATAACTACTGGGTGCTTCAAGTGCGTCACATGTTTTGGCGTTAGGCAGTCGCGCTCTCAATCAAAGCGATCGCGTCAACCGTGAACCAAGACTGACCAACAAGTCGCATCACCTTTTAATTCGAGAACCCCCCAATTACCTCGTCTACGTAGGTACGCACCTCCGCGGAAACCACAACGCGAGACACAACCATGCCTTGGGGAGGCGATGAGGAGAGACGCTCGGAAGATGAGCAGGAGGAGGAGTTGGACGAAGCCGTGAGTTTCACTGCGAAAATGCAGCAAGTCATTCTGACGCCCATCAGGACTACAAAACGCAAAAGGATGCCATCCTGTTTGCAATCGATGTCAGCGAGTCGATGCTTGAGCCCCAAGAGGTGATCGACTCAAAAAAGGCCGACAAGGATTCGGCCGTGTCGGCCTCCCTCAAGACCGCCTATCAGATTATGCAACAGCGCATCATCTCGCAACCAAAAGATATGATGGGCATCTTGCTTTTCGGCACGGAAAAGTCCAAGTTTCGTGACGAAGCCAGTGCTCGCGGCGGCACCGGGTATCCCCACTGTTACCTCCTTACCGACCTCGACGTGCCTGCAGCTGAGGATGTCAAGCGGCTGAAGACCATGGTGGAGGAAGACCATGAAGACCTAGATGAGATTCTGGTGCCTTCGGAGGAGCCCGCTCTCATGTCCAACGTCCTATTTTGTGCCAACCAAATATTCACCACAAACGCCGCCAATTTTGGGTCGCGACGGCTTTTCATTATCACCGACAATGACGACCCGCATGCTGGCGACAAGACGGCCAAGTCCTCGGCCGCCGTCAGAGCCAAGGATCTGTATGATTTGGGCGTGGTCATCGAGCTGTTCCCGATAAGTCGAGGGGACAAGGAGTTTGACATGTCCAAGTTTTACGATGTATGCATCTACAGATCCGTGACTGGGCCTCAGACTAACGCGCCATAGGACATTATCTATCGGGATCCTGCTGCCGACGTCGGTATAAAGGAGGAAGTCAAGACGTCGAAATCAGGCGACGGGTTGACGCTCCTCAATTCGCTGATCTCCAACATCAATTCGAAACAGACCCCGAAGAGATCTTACTTTTCCAACCTGGACTTTGAACTTGCTCCGGGTCTTACCATATCCATCAAAGGGTATATTCCACTCCACAGACAAACGCCAGCGCGGACTTGCTATGTCTGGACTGGGGGAGAGAAGGCTCAACTTGTACAGTCCGAAACGACGAAAGTTGATTCTTCCACCAGGACGGTCGAGAAGTCGGATGTAAAGAAAGCTTACAAGTTCGGCGGCGAATACATCTACTTCAAGCCCGAGGAGGCCAAATCTCTGAAGCAGCTGGGTCCCAAGGGGCTGCGGATTATCGGCTTCAAGCCACGGTCCATGCTTCCTCCGTGGGCATCCGTGAAGAAGTCCATTTTCATTTTCCCCAGCGAGGAAGGCTACGTCGGGTCGACTCGTGTATTCTCGGCTTTGTGGCAGAAACTGCTCAAGGACGAGAAAATGGGTCTCGCCTGGTTTGTGGCGCGCGACAACGCTAATCCGATTCTTGTGGCGGTACTTCCCTCGAGGAATCCCGATGCCAGCCATTTTCTACCCGCAGGTCTCTGGCTCTACCCACTCCCTTTTGCAGACGATGTCAGATCAGTGGACCTGGACCGTGGCCCGTCATGCCCCGATGATCTGGTGGATATCATGAGAAAAGTGGTGCAGAACCTACAGCTCCCCAAAGCCATGTACGATCCGCACAAGTACCCGAACCCGTCTCTCCAATTCCACTACAAAATCTTGCAGGCGATGGCACTTGAGGAAGACATCCCTGAGAACCCAGAGGATGCCACAATCCCAAAATACCGGCAGATGGACAAGAGGATTGGTGGATACCTTTCAGAGTTGAAGGAGGCTGTTTCGGAGAGGGCCGAGAACCTCATGCAGAGCAGGGCCCTCAAGCGAGAAGCTGAGGATGATGATGCTGAAAGGCCGGCCAAGAGAGCGAAAGCTAGCGGAGGAGCAAAGAAACCATCCGGCGCCATGAACAATGCTCAACTCAAGGAAGCCGTGGACCAGGACACGCTAAAGAAGCTGACGGTAGGGGAGCTCAAAGACATTCTGGCTAGCAAAGGGCTAAGTACGGTGGGCAAGAAGGCAGATCTCGTAGAGAAGTTGGAGCAGTGGGTCGAGGAGAACACATGAACACATGAGGAAGGGGGTGGACAAAACCATATGAAGGGGTTTGGTGACATGATGTAACGATTTAGTGTGCGGTCTGGAGGCGTTGGCATTGGCTTCAGCACATTGAGTGCTTGTAAGATACGGTAATTGGGAGTTTAAGGACTACTCATTTTGCAAGACACACCCTGACATACATGCCTGGTTGAGTGGGATGAATTTGGACCCTAACCCTAGATCACGCAAACAACAACCTTCCAACACCCCACCCTCTGTGTCTCTTTCTGCTGCAACACCAATGCACGTGATTCACTGAACCTGGCTTCTCCAGAACGCCTCTATTCACGTCCCCACCTGCTGCATCCGCGTTCGCGCCACGACGAAAAGCTGCCTGCGTCGTTCCCAACTGCCAGCCGCGCAATGCTGCGCGGTTTGCAGGCCTCACCTCTAACGTCACCGCTGCCGAGCGGTTTCTAGTCTCGGCAACCGCGTCGGCGGGGCGCAATTGACAAGGTCGCCGCCATGGAGGCTCTGCTCGGCTCCGCCGCCGTCGACAACTCGTGCTCGTCGATCGAACAGCTCCAGGATCGCCTGCGCGGCTTCTTCACCACTCGCGTCACCGATACAAGCGCCGAACACGTCACCCAGACATACGAGTTTGGGCCTTCGGTTGTCTTCACCGTCCCGGTCACCGACCCCGAGAACGGCGCGCTCGAGAATGCGACCCTCCTCGACCCCCAGCTTGGTGGTCTCCGATCAAGCGTTGCGACCGCAGCCGATGGCTCCCAGCCGGTTCGCCACATCAGCGCCATTGAGGCTCTGATGAACCAGCCGCGAGATGAGGGTCTTTTGCAGAAGTCGGTTGCCAAGCACATTGTCGCGGCGTTCAGCGAGGTCGACCACAGTCACTGGATCATTAGAGGAGTCTCTATGACGGACCGAGGCTGGACTTTTACATACATCTGCCGGGATTCTCTGCAAGCCTGGCAGCGCCAACATGCTAAAACTCCGGCCAAGCAGCCCATTGGGGCTTGGAGCGGGCAGGGCGGCGACGATCCTATCAATCTCGGCCGGCCTTCCTTTGACTGCCGAGGGCAAGTCACCATCAGCTTCCTCAAACCCACCAGAGTGATCGAAGTCAAGTATGAACACACACCCTTACACAAGTCGGTTGCAGAACTCTTGGAGCTTCTGGCTCCTGAGCTGCCGCCGCCTCCTTCTTTGCCATTTGGACAGAAGAAAGTCAAACAGCCAAAGCCTCCTAAGGAACCCAAGCCACCCAAGCCACCCAAGGAACCGAAAGCCCCAAAGACGCCGAAAGCGCCCAGGAAGCGGCCCGCTGGAGATGCTGCCGAAGGTGACGGGTCCCAGCCCAAGAAACGTCGAAAGAAGGACTCTCAGGCCCTCGGTCCTGATGGCACGGTACTCCCTCCTGAGATGCCCGGTGCGCTACCCGTCGGGGATGGATCACAGCGGCCACTATGTAACCAACCTGGCGCGAATGGCGTGGATTCTGCTGGCAACTATCCGGAGGGCCTTGTGGGCGACGATGGTCAGCAACCCAGTGCAGTCCACGGCGCCACCACTCTCAACGTGTCGCCCGAGGAGGCGGCTCGAAGAAATGAGGTTGCGGTACACCTGCTCCAGGAGAATAACATCGATCCTCAGTCTCTATCCGCCGACCAGTTCAATATCTTTGCGAACCAGTCGCCAGAGTTGCAACAGGAATCACTGGCCATGCTCGTCAAGTACGGAGCCGAACGCCTGCGGATCGTCCATCCCAATAAGAATGGGGCGGCCACCAGCCAACCTCACCCGGCGCAACCTTATGTGGATCAACAGGCGGCCGCAGTTCAATCGCCGTCTGGTTCCGGAAAGGGTTCAAAGGCCAAGCGACCGAAAAAGCAGAAATCCACCGGTGCGGCGGCGCCTGATCCCGAATCCGATGCGGGTGTGGTAAATGGGAACGTCGGCGCGACAAAGGCGACGGCCAAAATCAAGCTTACCAGGGGAGCATGTGAGGGCTGCCGGTTGTCCAAGCGCAAGGTATGTATACCGATTTTGAGGGCGAATCCGGGGCTAACGTTCAATAGTGTGACAAGGAGAAGCCAAGCTGTTCGACGTGTGTTAAAAATGGGATTCCTTGTGAGTATGCCATCGCAAAGCCGAGAACCTTCCGCGCGTCGAAAGCGGCGGAAGAAGAATCGGTAGTCGAGGAACCGGAACCGCAGGTCATAATACAGGACGATGAACCTGACGATCTGCCTTCCCCCGGATTCACTACTGGCCCAGTCGAAGTTCCACCGTCTCAGCTGGTTTCACCTCCGATTGAATCGCCTGCTGACTTCGCACAACCTACGGCTCTTTATAACCATCCATCGGGCCTGTCATTCCCGGGTGCTGCGGACGTACCACAGCAGGATGGCTTACCCAACTACACGGCCCCGGTCGAGACGACGGTGGACGCACCGCTGAGCACTTATGCATATCCTCCGCCCGCGCATGAGCCAGCTCTTTCCTTCCCCGAGCAACCGGCTCCTCAGCAGACGGCCAAAGCCGGCAGTCAGCGGTCAAGATCGCGACGCGCACTCCCATCCGGCCAACCAGCGCAAGATCGCCCACCCAGTGCCCATGCGGATTCCCAGGCCAACAGCTGGCAAGCCGTGTCCCATTCGCCCACTATGGCATCTGCTGTAGCTACCAGGACGTCACCGAGGCAAGCCAAAGCTTGGCAGACGGCGCAGAATGCGTCTACTACATATGACAGCGTTCGGCAACCGAGCTGGGCGACGAGCCAGCCGGCGGCTCCTGCATCAAGTACTCCGGCGTTTACCTCGCCACCCCTGGCTGCGGCGCAGACGACCAGATCAAAGTCGAGACAGTCGGGGAGGACCCAAACTCCGGTTCAGGCTGTGTCTGTGAATCGGCCGGTTCAAGCTCCAGCAAGTCAAACACACGCAACCGCGTATCCGGCAGCGACAGGAGCGTCTGGTTCGACGTCAGTTTCAAGTTATGACTACAGTCAATACTCGAATGCACGGGCGGAACCGGCAAGCAATACCGTCGCGTATGAGCCATATGGCAACCACTCTTCATCGACGAACCCGCCACCCAATTCGTATTCTTCGTATGGGAATTATAACTCGCGAACGGCAAACGGCACACCATCCGCCAATACCACGTTGCAGACGGCGGCATCATCGTACAACGCAACCACCGTTACTGCACCAAGCACGACGCAGTGGGGAGCAACCAACAATGCTCAGTCGCGAAATACCCAATCCTATAATAATAACCAGGCTAGCTCGACCGGTGGTTCATACAACCGCTCCTCTCAGGCCGTACAAGGATTTAGCGTGCGTCCGCAGCCGCCAGCTCAGACCAGGAGCACAACAAGCGCCTATAATCAGGCGCAGCAACCCCAACGCCAGCAGCCACAGCGTCAACAGCCGCAGCAGGCACAGCAGGGCTACAACGGGTACAACAACCAGCAAGCCAACAATGACCAGCAGCACAATTGGTATGGCTTCAATTCGGTCAACAATTCGGCTTCTGGCTACAACCCGTCGAGTGGTAGCACTAACAACGCTTACTCTGGGGGCTCCCACGCGCACCCAAGTACCGGCTCGGGATCGTATAACCAGACTCACCACCGGTCGATGAACCTTTCGAGCCACACATACAGCAGCATTAACGGGCAGGATCAGGCGCTGTACGACCTGCTGGGGAACGGCAATGAGGGTTAGAAGCCGTTTTTGATTTGGGCTGATTCTGGACCAGCATCCGAGTGATTTCGGAAGCATTTTCTTGTGTATACTTATGACTACCGGCGAGTAGCATTTTGGTCCGTGACATGAGAACCGCATTAGAGCTCCTGACAAGAAAGTCAGAGGAGCAGAGACCGAGGGTAGTTATTGGGGGGCAGCCGGCTTATTTAGTTTTTAATTCAGCGTATGTATGTGGCGGTCACATACACCTGAGCGGGGCGGGAACGGACGAGCGAACTCAAAGGTCTCATTGGAAGGAAGGAGGCATGGCGTTCTACGGCGCAAAGATGGACAAGCGGGAGATATCGAACTCCCTGGCTGGCATCTGGCGGGACGGCGCATAGATATCATATGGCTCTGGGCCCTGTGGGCTCGGTATGTGTCATAAGTAGTGTACGTAAATGGAAATTTTGGACTCCATGGGTCAGTAGTGGCTTAGGACGTGTTGATGTTTGTGATGTGTCTTCCAGCAGTGTTTCCTAGACAGCGGTCTGGCTCCCCCGATCCAATGTATTATCAGTATATAAGCTTGAACACAATGGATGGGTATCTGGGTATCTTATTCTTTTTGTATTATCATACAATCCTCCGGTCTACACTTTCAACACATGTACAGCTCTTCGTACATTTTGGGGCTCCGGCCATGTCTATACGTCACCACACCTCCATCTTACAAAACGCACCACTACGGTGGAGGGCCTACCGTATTCCCACGATGCTCATCCTCCAGACTTCCCTCCTCCAACCCATCATTAATCAACGCCTCAACATCCACCCCCTCCAGATCCAACCTCCCCCCAGCAACCTCCAACACCTCTCTCGCCCGCTCTTCCCCCTCACACCTCGCCAGCGCATGAACAGCCCGCAGCACCAGATCCCTATCCTCCCACGCGACGCCCTGCTTATCCTCCTCCCCGTCCACAACAAGAACCCGATACGCAACCATGGGATCCCCCGCAACCAGCGCACAGCGCATAATATCCCGAAACATAAACGGCCTCCTCGGCACCGTCGACAGCTCAAGCTGCTTGAGCGCAAACAGAGCATGTGCCGGCTCGCTCGCATGCTGCAGCACCAACCCCAACGTCCTCGAGCTCGGCCCCTCGGTACACAGCCGCGGAATATCCCCATACAGCGCAACCGCCCTGTCCACATGTCCCTTGCGACAGAGCCCTTCCAGGACCACATCGACCGCCGCGACGGGGAGGTCATTATACTCCCCCCTCAAATCCTCAAGCACACCCACCGCCTCCTCCACCCCCTCGTCGCGCGTCAGTAAGAGCGAGTAAATAGCCCGCGTACTCCCCGCCTCGGGCTGAATCCCCGCGCGCAGCATGATACACAGCACGCCCATGGCCGCCCTCAGATCCTTCTTAGTCGCATAGCACTCGACCATAGCCTCGTAGTGGTGCACCGCCAGCCTCATCCTCCCCGCCAACACCTCGAGCGCTCTAGAGGCAAGCCCGTCGTCCCCGACGCGCGCCGCCATGCCGAGCAGATCGGTAACCGTCCCGTCCGACGGACTGATCCCGCGCCGCTCGACGAGCTCGTCCCATATGAACTTGGTCTCGCGATACCGGTGCTGCGCGACGCAGTGGTCCAGCAGGAGATACCAAAGCGAGTACGCCGACGCCGACGCTCCCTCGCCAGCAGAAGCAGCAGAAGCAGAGCTTTCTACTTCTGACGAGTGGTGGTGGTGGCGGCGCGTCATCAACTGCACGGCAACGTCGGCATGCCCCCTCTTCGCCAGGACGCAAATGACCACGTCCAGCACCCACGCCGGGAACGGAACCCGCCTGTCCAGCATGTCTTCCACAAAATCGACGGCCATCTCGAGCTGGCCGTCGCGGAGCAGACCCAGCGCCAGACTCCCCCGCGCGTCGGCGGTCAGCCCGGCCGCATCGACATCCTCATCCCCATTTCCAACCTGCTGCCCTTTTGAACGTGAAGAACCCAACTCGCGAAGCTCATGCAGAACCTTGATCCGCAGTAAATAATGCGGATGCACAGCCAAACCCTTGAGCACGGCATGTAAAAACCCCAGACTTAAGGGGCCCCCCTCTTTTCTAGCCCTCGCAAATAGAGAAGTAAGTTCACCCGCCGAACCAGACGGATCCCAGTTCGCCACGGCCAGGGCCTCGTAGATGCGCATATCTACTGCTTTCTTCTTTTCGCTTCCATGATACTTGACCAAAAAATCGACGACCCGCCGGATCGGCACGTGCTGGCTGGTTGAGTGGCGGAGGGAGTGGAGGAATGCGTAGATCTCCTGCGCCGAGGTCGGGTCGGAGATGCCCCGTACCGGCGGTTTGAGGTTTTGTTTTTCATGTTTTTTTCTTCGTGGTTGTACCACCCACTGCTGGCGTGAGGGGGGGACATTGGAGGTGGTGGTGGTGGGTATAGCAGCAGCAGCGCCGTTGGAGGCAAAGTGCCGGCTGCTGCGGGTGGTGGTGGTTACCGCTTGATTGAGACATGTTTGGTTGATTATTGCATCAGTTGGCGGCCCGAGATTTCGTGTGAGACTCTTTCGACCCAACAAAAGAAAATGACGGCGTGTGGACATTTTTTTTGTCCCATCTCCGTCCGGATTTTTGTTAACATATGTGAAGCTTGGGATTTGTTGAAGAGCTCACGTTGAGAAAATGCTTGGCGTATTGCCGCCGGCACGGTTTAAACGCCAAGTCACGTGCGCATCTCCAGAGAGAATGACCAGCGACGAGATATCACGACCACCTCTCTTGCTATTCGTCTAGCTAACCGTGACTGATAGTCTCTGTAGGTCGTTCTTCCGTGGAGGCATAGTATCCCTGTTGCACTGTCATATATGCCCCAGTAGGACCTGAACTCAGGGAACCACACAAGACAGGGCCTGATGCTCATCCTCCCCAGAGCCACTTGTAGCATTCTTTCCACACATTATCCATATCGTCCCCTTTCGAGACCAGACCCAAGGGAAGAGAATTCAATCAACCACCCCTTCCCCGACCCCGACCCCGTCCCTGACCGCGCCCACCGCGACCTCTATCCCCTCCACCCCGTCCACCATGATCACCTCTCCCCTGCCCGCCTCGACCGCCGCGGAACCCGCCCTGTCGACCGCCGTCCTGCTCCTTGACAATATCGAGGATCTCGTCCTGCACCTGCACGTATTTGATCTGTTTTCCATCCGTGTCAGCCATCCCCCAACCAACCATATAACCATATATATATATCACACCAGAAAGAAAAAAAAGAACCTACATGATTTCCCTTGACGTAAACCTCCGGTAACCTCATAAACTTGTCGCCATCCTATATTCGCCCAATAAGTTAGTTAGTCAGAATCAATCCATCCATCTCTGTATATCTCCCCCCGTTCTACCGCCCCATCTTCTAGAACTTCGCCGCGCGCAAGACGATTTCGTTCGTGATGGTTCTCGGGTTTCCCTCCCATATATATATATATATGAACGAGAAAAAGAGGAGGAGGAGGATCGGAATAAAAACGCACCGGACTAGTCTGCACCACCTCCCGCAGCGTCAAATTCATCCACGTATCGCACTGCACCAGGTGCCCGTTGAGCGTCTCGCCGCTCTTGAGCTCGACCAGCATCGGGTGGCCCTGTGCCGCCGTGAGGACGCCGAGGGGTAACTATTTTGTTATTGATCGTCTGTTAGTCTCTGCACCAAAGCAGCGTGAATAAAAAAAAGAGGAAACCCCAAAAAAGACGAACCACCATGTTTATTTATGATCTGATCCTGTCCTCGTCCTTGCTCGACTTGATTCAATCGGGTTGCGCCCGCACAAGTGTGGATTACGCGGTGAGTAGAGTCGGATTGCCGATCCAGATAGATACCAACAGAAATCAATCGGCGGTTGTTTGTTCGGGGTTCCGCTCAATGGTCGTCGTAGTTCTCGGTCGTGCGATGCAATGCGACGGTTTGTTGGAACTTTGGTGACTTTGGTCAACGGGCAGGTCGCAGCCGCGCGCAATGGTGGGGAGCTGCTGCGTGAGCTTCCTCCAGTTGCGTGCCTGCGTCAGGGTGTGGGGCCAGAGCTTTTGGGGGAGTGTCTCAATGTTAATAACTAAAACCTCACACCCTTCCCTTTGGCAGCTGTGAACCGCCTGCCATTATCCAGTCCTTTGAGAAGGAGCAAAAAAGAAACACTTCCCCAGACAGTTGCAAAAAGATGAACTCATGGCAGGGAGTCCATGAGCAAAAATTGAAGCTTTGGACGAGCTGGGAATCGAACCCAGGACCTTTCGCATACAGGTGAGTATGCTAAGCGAACGCTCTACCAACTGAGCCACACGCCCTGTGATGCTGTGATACTCAGTGCAGGTAATCTTCTATATCACAGCCGTGGTTCTTTCGCTCAATCGGAAAGCAAACGGTTCTCGGTTGCTCCATCGCTGCCCATGGAAAACGATACACCGCTTGTGAGAGTAAGATGAATGGTAGCGGGAACAGTCCTAACACCAGTGGCCATGGAAGGCATGGCCATTCATCCATCGATAACTGTAAGCCAGAAAGTTGCAACTTCACTTGCTACAAAACAACATTTCTGTCCAGTACATGAAGGACGAAATCAAGACCTAGGATTGGTTCTATAGACCGAATAACGCAGGCACCAGCCGGATAATCAACCAGGAACATCGCACCCAGAAACCCACAGCAATGGAAACAGTACAACCTAACCGCCTGACCCGCCACGGGACAGACCCTCGAAACAAACATTGGCACCCGCCAAACACCCGCTTAACCCATGGGAATCCGAATCTAAGAGGCGCTCTCGCGGCTCTTACGGTAGCTCGCCTGCAGCAACACAGAACGGCTGGTCAGCACATGCAAGATGACTCTCTCGCAAAACGCGCTCAATGCAGGGAGAACGCAGCAGCACGACTTGCCTCCTGTTCGACCTGGAGCCCGTCAATGATGGGCCCCAGCTCGCTCAGAATCTCATAGGCCTTCTTGTGATACTCGGTCTGAGCAGCGATGAGCTCGGCGAGGTTCCGCAGCGGCTCCGGCGTGTCGAGAACCTAGTCTCTATCAGTATGCGACCCGCCAACTCGCGCTTGGTGACCTACATTCTTCATGACGCCGACGGCCTCCTCGGTCTGCGTAACAAATTCGTCCTCGGCCTTTTCAATCTCTTCCTGCGCCTCCTCGCTCAGCTCATGGTCGTCATGCACGTCAGCGCGAGGCGACGAGCCGAGCTTCCACGTGGTCCCCTTGACACGGGCCTTGACGGCATCGAGCGTCAGGCGCGCCTTTTCGACGCTCCTGCGAGCGCGCGTGGCGAATTGAATATTGGTATTAAGCGTAGTGTTCCACCCCGCCAGGAAGCGGCTCTGGATCTGCGAATCCTGGGCCAGACGGGCCTCGCCCACGCGCTCCATGGCCAGTGCATACTTCTCAAGCGCCGTGGCCAGCGGGTCGTCGCCGGCGCCCGTGTGCTGCTGATGCAACGTCTGGCTGCTCGCGATGCTAGCGCGGGCGATAGCATGCGAGAACGTCTTGGGCTGGGGCTTGGCCGTCGGCGGCGCAGTAAGGGCAGCCTGTGCCTCGGCCGGGGAGGTGGCCGTCGAGAGAAGGTTGACTTTCTCGCTGACGGTACGGCCGAGGTCCTGGAATGTCTCCTTGATATTGGGCGGGTAGTCATACGGCTCGTGCGAGTACTGAGAGCTGTTGCGGCCATGTCAGCGATGCCCCGTCCGATCGTCCGATGGATCGCCTTTGTGTCGCCCGAGATGGGAGCGCAAACCTACGTTACTGCCAGCATCTTCTGGTGAACCGCCTTCAGAGCATCGACCCGCTTCTCCAGGTCGATGTAGTCGGGAGGCAGTTGGGTCTATTATAATCGCGCCGGATCGTCAGCAATCGGAGCTCCCCAGCGCTGGTCAGCATCGATGACTTGGAAGCTACACACCTTGTCTTCGGCCTGGCCAAGCTGCTCCTTGGTGTACTGGAAGGTGCGCGAGGCAAAAGGGGTGATCTGGCCACCGAGCGAGCTGGATAGCGACAAGATTAGCTTGCCGTGTTTGCAAGTGGGCTCAAGATTGAGAGCGAATCGGCCGGACATACGTGACGCTCTTCTGCAAGCCCTTGAACATGTCCATCTTGGCTGGATTATCAGGGGCAAATGTATCGAGACTTGTTCCGATGGATGGCCGGGTTGCGATCGCGGGGTGCGCAGAAGGTTGTCAAGCACTTGCACTGGGAAGAAAGTTGAGGCCCGTGATGCTGCGTTGAGATGTTGTTAGGGGGGACGCAATGCAGGACCCACAGCAGGCCCCGCTGATCCTTGTCCTGCAATGATGGCGACGCACGCCTCGTTTGATTGGCTGAGCCACATCGATGTCGTCGCCAGCATGTGCTCGTGCCAACCCCCTTTTGATGGGCACACTGTACAGAGGAGGGACACACAATCTCTACATGTGTACGGAATAGACTTTAGGCAACAATGCAAAGTGCAACTAGTTACTGCTTTCCTCTCTAGTCCGCCTGCTTCCCGTCCGCCCATGAAGGTACCACAGACCTACAGACATCCTCATAGTCCCGCATCAGGGTTTCATCCAGTGCGGCATCCTGATTCGTCCAGAACATGGCCCAGTTGCTGTTTGGCAACTTTCGAACGCCTGCCGACCTCTCAAAATACCACTTGTTAACCGGGTTGTTCTTCCTGCTCCGCCAGCAAACCCCGCCAGGGAAGCAGTCCCGGACCATGGCGTTGAAGACAATATCTGCAACACCTCCTGCCCCTTGACTCTTCTTCAGCACGGCAAACTTGTCGAGATAAGGCACAAGGCGACCTTGGCTATATGCCATTTCCTCGTCCATCCCGAATGGTTTCTCCCATGTCAGAATGGCTCCGCCCTCATACTCGCCGGCGATGATGATACCCGCTAGGCTATCCTGCACTCGGTTGAGATAGTGCTCGACGTCCAGAGTCCGACTGAAAGAGTCGTTGATCAGATGTACCAACCTGGGCAGGTCAATACATGTGTCTGTGAGTCTAAGTCGGGGAGCTCCAGGCTTGGGTGGCTGCCATGGAGCTGCTCTTGGGTCGGGAAAGATGGTAACCGGCATGCCTTTCTTAGCAAGTGTAGTGGTCGGCATGCGGGATGCTGTGAGTTTCGCATCGTGAGACGTTGCCTTAATCCTCCCGATCGGCAGGGAGGACGAGTAGATGGGTCTGTCTGTCAGTAGGTTGTGGATCAGTGGATTCTGCCATCGCCGAGTTCCCACTTGTCCCGTGACTGGACCAGCTACGAATCCTTCGCCATGAATTTCTGGGATCCGGAGATTGGCAGCCTCCATCGGGCTGGTGATAACTGCTGACGCCGTTGATGGAAGGATGGCCAAAGCAGACTTTACAAGCCTCAGGTTTCTCTCATGATTCGTCTGCGTCCCGCCTACGACTGTGGATGTTGGACCAGCCGGCTCTTCATTCTCGTTCCGAAGAGTATCCTGGAGGCGTGCAAACTCCTCTTCGAGGTTGATGAAGACCCGAGCGCCATTATTCTTCTGGACAGACGGGATACCACCAAGTGGATCTATGACGATAATCCGATCCACCAACGCTCTTCGAAATGGACGGTTTTTGTCTTCCTCCGCTGGCTGCTTCCTTCCAGGTTCCTGGCCGTGGAACTGAAGGCCGGAGAAGAAGGTCGTCATTGCGAGAACCACTTCATCGGGATCGACCGGTATGAGTCGGAGAGTATCCTCCGAGTAAGCATAACATGGGACAACCACCATATGCCCATGTCGTAGTGGTGCGGTGAGCGACTCCTCCAGACCAACGAACACCCTCCCCATGGTGAGCGACGGTTTGGGCTCTTGCGTATCGCCCGAACTGCAGAGAGCAGAGGTTACTAAGTGCGCGCCGGGAGATGCATGCCGTCCGGTGGCTTTTAGGATACGACCTGTTTGGCGCGAGACTTCCGTCCGAGAGGCGCCGGCGCAATCGACCACAATAACGCTGAGGAGACCCAGACCTCGGAGCTGGGTGAGCGTCTTGGCAACGCCATCAACAAGCGCATCGTCCCACTCCTGGGGCGACTTGAGCTTGACGATGGCGATATGAGGAGTCTCGCTCGCATCGAAGCTGGTTTCCTTCGCGGGGCCTTGAATGAATCGTGGGGTCTCTTGGACGGCGCGGATCCCATCAGGCTTCCCCCCGAAGGTTTGCAGATATGCCTTGGCGTCACGCTTGGTCGCAGTGGATTCGAGCACGGAAATCAGGAATTCCTAACGGGCAGTCAGTCCCAAAGTCCTCGGAGTCCATCGGCGGGACGACATACCCTGTCCGATTCTCTCTTGTGCTTCACCTCAGCGGGCGAAGGGCTGCGAATTGTCGCGGCATTTTCTGACGATAAACAACGGCGTTGTGAAGGTGTTGTACAGCTCCGGCACTTTGGGCGCTTCTCATTCCGAATAGAAGCCTACTCTGTGCGTTAGAAACCGTTTACTGCAGAAAAGAATCGTGCGCTGAGGCGGAGGGCCAAAGTCACCTGTGCCGCCGATGTCGCTTTCTTCCAAACGCTTTTTCGAGCAAACATGATGGGGAATTGGGTCGGGGGCGTATAAGCTGGCCCTGCTAAGGACACAACCGTGGGAGCCCCTGGCTGAACTTTTGCCGCATTCCAGGACGTGTGTTATGTTTGCCGCCAGAATATATAAAAGCAAGCAGAGCGGTCAGAAAGGAAAGACGTCAAGGGCCGAAAGCTGTGGTGGGGCATTCAGTGTAGCAGTTTCCAAAATAGGATAGTATCGATAACGCTGCTAGCTCAATGATAAGCAGGACCGTCTCTTTCAGCATGTGCACTTCACCAAACCACAGGGAAACAAAAGGTCCAAAAAAACCCGTGGTACCGCCGCACTGGTCGCCGCTCATAACATAGAGAGGAACTACGTTTTGTCTCGAGGTAGGTAGCCTTCAAGCTTCCTGTGACTAACACGCGGAGTTACGGACACTTACCCCTCCACCACACATTGACCAATCAACTGGGGTGTTTCATAGGGCCGGAAGCGTGCCGAGGTGTTGGCCGACAGCCGGTAACTGGCTGCCGGTAGTGCCATCTGTACGTAGAGAATCTAAGGCTCCGGGAACTCCACGGGATCAGTCAACTAAAATAAGAGGGCCGACATCGACTCTTACTAACCGTCCAACCATCTTCCCCTCCCTGCACGTCATCCAACACATCAAAGCTGCTTGCTTGTATGTGAACGAGACAGCTGGTGGTAGAACAATAAACTTATATCAGCGCGGGATCTAAGAGCACCGTGCCTTTTTAGAATAAGCCTTGGCTGTCGCATAAAACATATTTGAGCAAGATGTCGCCAACACTGCTGTGGATAGGACTGGGAAACATGGGACGGGTGAGTAAAGGCTCCCGGTGTCGTTCAGGCTGACCCAGTTCATCTAACGCGGATCCAGGGTATGTGCAAGAACCTCGTTGAGAAAGGGGACTTGGACCAGCCACTGCTGCTCTATAATCGCACAAAGGAACGTGCAGTGGAGCTCAGCAGCAAGCTGCCACCTGGAAAGACCCAGGTTTTGGATTCCATAGCCGAGGGTGTTTCCAAAGCCGACATCATCTTCATCATCCTGTCCAACGACGAGGTAGTCGAAGCCACCATTGGCGAAATCCTGCAGCAGGATGTGCAAGGAAAACTGATTGTCGAATGCTCAACCATCCACCCCGACACCACCGAGAAGCTGGCCGAGAATGTGGAAGCCAAGGGTGCCGAATACCTTACAGCTCCCGTCTTTGGCGCTCCGGCAGCTGCCGATGCTGGCCAGCTTATCGCCGTTCTGGCCGGCCCCAAGAGAACTGTCGAGAGAGCGAGGCCCTATTTCAACGGCGTCATGGCCAAGAGCGAAATCAACATGAGCGACGAGCCGAGAGCCAAGGCACTGAAGCTCAAGCTCATCGGTAATAGCTTCATCCTGAACATGGTCGAACAGCTCGCCGAAGGACATGTACTGGCCGAGAAGTCGGGACTCGGCACCCAATATCTCCACGACTTCGTGTCGAGCCTGTTTGGTGGTGTTTACACGGCCTATTCCACTCGCATGTTGTCCGGGGACTACCACAAGCGCGAGTATCCGCTATTTGCGGTCGATCTGGCTCGGAAGGATGCTCGACACATCATGAGTCTGGCCAAGGCTTCGGGGACGCGACTGCAAAATGCCGAGACAGCAGACGCCCATCTAGCCAAGGTCAAGGAGCATGCAGGAGAAAAAGGCGACATTGCAGGTATTTACGGCGCCGTGAGACAGGAAGCGGGATTGAAGTACGAAAACCAGTAGATAGGTGTTGTAGGGTACATTTTTTTCATTGGCAAAGGCCATCGTAGCCACCGGCTTATTCATGGTTGTGGGTTTTTTGGGTGAGAAGAATACCGACGTCAATAACTATCCGTCTTGCAGTCCTCTGCAGTCAAGTGCTTTTGATTCAATGAAAGAAGGCGGCTCGGATGACTCAGCAACGTGTTTCGCAGGGTGAGGAGCCTGTGCGTTATCCGCCCCCACCAGCTGAGCTACCGAGCTGACCCAAGAGAGGCGCCAGGCGGCAAGACGGTCGCGTAACCAGTGCAAGCTGCTTGCCTCCGGCGAATTTGACAAGCTTCGATCCCAACTCCAACCTCGCGTTCCCAACCACGCATTCCCACTTCCGCTCCCTGCTTCGATTTTAAACTCGCTTCCCAGCACAACCCTCAACGAGCGCCCCTAGACCGCCAAAATAGTTGGATCCCCGACATCCTGATTGCCAACCGTCTTGCCGCCAAAAGCCTGTGTCAAGCTCGGAACACCACCCTCCCCGCTTGCAACATGCCGCAAGACAGCCAACTGCCCAAGGGCTCGGACAAGGGCAAGGGAAAAGCCGTCGAGGGCGCGAGAAAACAGGATGAAGCTCAAAAGGACGCTGCCGGCGAGCCCGCCGCCAATGGAAAGAAGGATGACGACAAGGCTGATTGTTTGTTTCCTTGCGTGTTTGGATGCGCAAGCTGGCTAACGAGTATCTAGCCTCAGAAGAGCTCAGCGAGGAGGACCAGCAGCTCAAGGGCGAGCTTGACATGCTCGTAGAGCGCCTGACAGTGCGTATACACTCCGCATGATGCAAATGCCCCTCTGACCCGCTTCCTAGGAGTCCGACGCATCCCTCTACAAGCCAGCCCTCGAGGCCATGAAAGACTCCATAAAGACTTCGACATCCTCTATGACAGCGGTGCCGAAGCCCCTGAAGTTCCTGCGGCCACACTACGAGACCTTGACGAAGCTCTACGATGAATGGCCCGCAAGCGACGACAAGACCTCCTTGGCCGATGTTCTTTCGGTCATCGGCATGACATTCTCGGACGAGGACCGCCAAGACACGCTCAAGTACCGGCTGCTGGCCCCAACATCGGATATCGGATCCTGGGGTCATGAGTACGTTCGTCATCTGGCTCTCGAGCTCGGCGAAGTGTACGGGAAGCGCATTGCGGCCGAGGAATCAACGGGCGAGCTGGTGTCTTTGGCGCTGCTGCTCGTACCACTGTTTCTCAAGACGAATGCCGAGGCCGACGCCGTCGATCTTATGACCGAACTGGAGATTATCGACGATATTCCCAAATTTGTCGACGAAAATACCTACTCCCGGGTGTGCCTGTACATGGTGTCCATGGTTCCCCTCCTCACGTACCCAGACAACAGCAAGTTCCTCAAAATAGCGCACGACATATACAACGAGTACAAGCAGCACGCGCAAGCAATGGTTATAGCGATCCGCTTGAACGACATGCAGCTGATTCAGCAAGATTTCAACAACGCCAAGGACCCGGCGTTGAAGAAGCAGCTCGCCTTCCTTATCGCCCGTCAAAGGATACACATGGACCTTCCGAGGGAGACCGAAGACGACGAGGAGATTGCCGAATCTCTCTGTAACGTCCGGCTGGCCGAGCACTTCAAGTCGCTCGGTAAGGAGCTTAACATCCTGGAGCCCAAAACTACTGAGGATATCTACAAGAGTCACCTTGAGAGCAGCCGCGTAACGGGTATGACCAACTTGGACTCGTCTCGCAACAACCTAGCCTCGGCTTTTGTCAATGCCTTTGTCAACGCCGGGTTCGGCAACGACAAGATGATGCTGGTCGATAAAGACCAGCAGAGCTGGGTCTGGAAGACCAAAGAGGAGGGCCAGATGTCAACGGTCGCATCGCTCGGTACCCTGCTGATGTGGGATATCGAAAACGGTCTTGATCAGATCGACAAGTATACCTACATCGAGGAAGAGCAGATTCAAGCAGGCGCCTATCTCGCTATCGGCATCATGAATTCTGGTGTCCGGCTCGATTCCGATCCTGCCTTGGCCCTCCTCTCCGACCACGACAAACTCCATCACAAAAACCCGATGATAAGAATAGCCACTATCATGGGCCTCGGATTGTCGTATGCCGGCTCGGCACGTGAGGAGATCCAAAAGGCCCTTTTGCCCATAATCAGGGACAAGGCCGAAGACATGCGCATTGTCGCTATGGCCGCTCTGGCGTGCGGTTTGGTCTATGTTGGCACTTCAAATGCAGATGTGGGCGAAGCGATGGTCATGACGCTTCTAGATGACGACGCCACGGATTTGGTCGCGGAGAAGTGGTCGCGGTTCTTCTCTCTCGGGCTCGGTCTCCTATACTTGGGGAAACAGGAAGACGTCGACGTTCCCCTGGAGGCTCTCAAGGCTGTGACACATCCACTGGGGAAGTCTACGTCTATTATGGCTTCCATTTGTGCGTGGGCTGGGACTGGCGCCGTTCTCAAGATCCAGGAGCTCCTTCACATTTGCAATGAGCATATCGAGGAGTCGGAGGAGAAGAAGCACGATGAGCTTGTCCAAGCCTACGCTGTCCTCGGCATCGGCTTGATTGCCATGGGCGAGGATGTTGGGCAGGAGATGGTTCTGCGGCAATTTGGCCACCTCATGCACTACGGAGAGGCCAATATTCGACGCGCCGTGCCGCTGGCCATGGGTCTCATCAGCCCCAGTAACCCCCAGATGAAGGTGTACGATACGCTCTCTCGATACAGCCACGACAACGACAACGAGGTCGCGATCAACGCCATCTTCGCCATGGGTCTGCTCGGCGCCGGCACGAATAACGCCAGACTCGCCCAGCTGCTTCGCCAGCTGGCGAGTTATTACCACCGCGACCAGGATTCGCTGTTCATGGTCCGCATCGCCCAGGGCCTGCTGCACATGGGCAAGGGCACCCTTTCCATCAGCCCTTTCCACACGGATCGCCAGGTCCTTTCGCCCGTGGCCGCCGGTGGCCTGTTGGCCGTCTTGGTGGCCATGATTGATGCCAAGCACTTCATCACCGGCAACTCGCACTACCTCCTCTACTTCCTCGTCACCGCCATGCACCCCCGCTTCCTCGTCACGCTAGACGAGAACCTGAAGCCGGTGACGGTCAACGTGCGCGTCGGCCAGGCCGTTGATGTGGTCGGCCAAGCTGGCCGCCCAAAGACAATAACCGGATGGCAGACGCAGAGCACGCCCGTTCTCCTCGCCCACGGAGAGCGCGCCGAGCTCGAGGATGAGGAGTACATCAGTCTCAGCAGCACGCTGGAGGGCCTTGTCATCCTCCGCAAGGTATGTTTCCGACAGATCCATCTCGAAAAGAGACCAACTAACCAGCCAACAGAACCCAGAATGGGAGGGAACCAAATAGAACTGGTTTAGAAGGAGGGCAGGATCTCATCCACAATTTGCCTAGGCACTGTTGGTAGCGGTGGGCAGGGCTGTGGCATGGTGAAGGAAGCGTTTGAGCTCTGGTTTCTCTCATAAAGAGGGAAACCCAGCGATAGACAGATTTTTGTGTTTGATTTATCTGGTTTTCTTCAGCCGAAAAATGCCACAGCTGCCTTGTAACAATACCATTATGCAGTATCCGTACCGTCAGGAGCCTGCAATTCGTCTTTCTGGCGTATCCTGTCTTGCTGGTTATTTTGTCCACGTGAAATTGACACCCCGGCAACGACATTCTTGCCAATTAACTCTCCTGATAGGAACTGGTCTTTGCCATAGATCAGATTACGGTATTGTGATTACTGTAGGCAACCAATATGCCATCTTGGTCTCCGGGTTATATACATGTAGACCGCAAATGCTCAGATGCAAGACAAAAGAAACCGCCAAAAAATAAGAAAAGGGGTATACTACTAATCCACGGCCAGGCTATGCTCCCTCCTCCCTTCCCCTCCCGCTCTTGCTCGCATGTCTCCCTCCCTTCAAGGGGTGATCTCCAAAAAGCAAAGCCAAACCAAGCAATCCTTCGAATTCTTTTTACAGATTAATAAGATCCACCTCTGAGAAATCCGGCGGATTCCTCCCGTACACGACGCGGACTTTGCTGTCGAGCGCCGTGCCCTCGTTGCTGATCCAGATGTGGTCGCTGAACTCCATGGTCCGCTGGATCTCGTCGTCGCTGACGCCAATGTCATCGCGCGGAATCCACACCGTAGGTCGTCTCGCCCGCAGCGCGTAGTGCTGAAACGCCTTTCGGACCAGCGCGTCACGCTCTTCCGGCGTCAGATCCTCGATTTCGTCATGGTACCCCCCGAAGAGCGCGTCCCCTATGGCCCGCTGAGCCTCCAGGTCTTTCTGGCGCCGCTGCCTGCGGTACTGCGTCGCGTTTCGCAGGTTGTCTTCGGCCTTACCAAACGTCGCGGCCCTGACGCGCCGTCCACCGCGCGCCGCCCATGTGCCTGCGTGTTTGAGCTTGTGGAACTTGGATTGTGTCTCCGTCGAGGAGCGGCCGCCTCGGCCCAGCTCTTGTAGTTCCAAATCGTCCTTAGCCGATGCGTGCGTCGTCGAGGCAGTAAGGGCCGTGTTTTCGTCGTCCTCGGGGAGGAGACCAAGACGACGCGCCTGCGCACGCTCGAATGCCTCGTCTCGCAAGACAGCCTCGTCCTCATACGTTATCGGCAGATAGCGGAGCAGGGGGCCAAAAGATGAGTTGAGTAGAAATTGATAGAGAGCTGTCAGGATCAAGGCGACGATCATGATGATCGCTTGTGCAAAACAGACATTATTGCCCTGCTCATCCTCGGCTAGGAAAAATAGCCCGATAAGACAAAGCTCCATCACGTACAGACCCGTGAATGTCTGGTTGATAGCCCGTGGGTACAGGACACCGCCAGTATCGGTCCGGAAACGGGTTACATAGAGCATGTTGTAACGGTTGGCACCCCACAGCAGACTGAATGTGATGATCGCAAAGATGGAGATGAGCGGTGCAACCACGGAGTAGATCAATGCGATGCATGCGAAGTTGGTGTATACTGGGAAGTAAGAACCCCAAGTGACGTCGGGAAGCTGCGTGTTGCGGCGCCACTTTGCTCGTGCGGTACTATCCAGGATTCTCGACAGAATGAACCAGACAAGGAGCGTTCCGATCTGGAGTAGCTGACCTGAACTGGTCGACAACGCTTGAAGAATCATGTAGCTGAAAAAGTAGTTTGCGGCCAAGGGGAGATTCTGCGCGAGAATATCGGGCGTCCTCGTTATGTCGTTGGAGAGGGCCGCAATTGTTCCGAATAGCCCCGCGGCGATGGAGACGACGAGGAAGACTTGGACAAAAAGAAAAATGAAGTAGTAGACTTGGACAACCTCGGACTTCTGCGCCCCCGTCTTCGAGCCCTGAAACTCCGCCAGCCAGCCGAGAATCACGGGTACGAGAGCGAGCAGGATAGCGAGAATCACGGCCGGTAAGACACCGGCAACAGCCTTGACCACGCTGTGTACGGTATCGTTTCGCGCTAGGAAACCAAGCCAGTCATACTTGGTGATCAGGACATCGATTGTTGATAGGGATGCCGTCCAGGCAACCGGGAACGCCCAAAGAACGACCATACCAACTACGAGCGCGAAGACCAACAGACTCCGCGCCCACTCGTCCCACCACTTGATAGCCATGTTGTCCCAAATGACATCGTTGGGCGAGATCTCGATCATTCGAGGCGCCATGCGCTTAGGGACATGATGGGTGACCGATTGACACGCCATATGAGCCGCGACTTGGTTATTGAACTGGATGAACGCGGAGTTCATGATGGGGTAGCGCTCGGGATGCTGCTGGTCTTCTTCGACTTCGAGATTCAGCCTCGCCAATTCGGCGCGGCACCAGTAGATGGTATCGACCTTCTTGTTGATGAATGGAAGCCCGGGAAGCCAACCTGGTGTCCATTCGAACCGAGCCAGACGGTGATGGGGGCGATCTTTCGGTTTCAACCATTTCTCCCACTCCGCATTCTCCTCGGGTTGTTGAGAATAGTCCCGTTCGTATGCTGGCGGGTATTCGACAGGCTTCTCGTCGTCGCCGGTGAAAGGAAGGATAGCCTTGAATTTCTGCCAGCCAGACTTTTCATTCTTGTTCCACGGAAAGTCATCTTCCTCGACGCCCTGGGGTAGAGGGGATGCGTAGCTCCCAGTCGGCGGTTTCCAGAATTGATACCAGTGAGTCTTCTCTGTGACCAGCATGCTGTCGAGGTTGGCCGCCTTGCGCGTGGTATTTCCGGCATAGCGGTTGTTCGGGGTCTTTTCCTTGAACTCGGAATCGGATGGGCTATGGGCATGACGACCTTGTGGGGTGTGAAGAGGCGTCTCTGAGGCAAACGAAGTCTTTGGCTTCTCGCCGTCATCTATGATCTGCACTCTGCGAGGTCTGTCGGACCCACGGGTCCCGGGTCGAGAGGGAGCTTGGTTACCCCCACCGATCATCTCAAACCCGCCGGTTCGTTCCAGCTCGCCACCGACCTGCCGGGCACCTCCGAGGATGCCTTGTCCAGCGCCGCCTACCGCCTTCTTCAAGCCAAGTTGGAGCCCCTGCCCAACCTTGACCAGACCACCGCCGACCTTTGCGCCAAAGCCGGTATTGTCGGTCTGCCCTTCTTGGACATCGGTCAAGTCGGTGTCTTCAAACTTATCGTCCGCTTCATCTACCGCCGCCGTCACGTCATGAGGGACTTCTTCATGGCCGCCGGAACTCAAGCCTCCAGGCCCAGCAGCGCGCCGCATCGCCTCCTCGTCCTCCCTCTTCTCGCGGTTGATTCGTTCCGTCTTGCTCTCAGCCTGTCCACGGAGAGCCTTGCGATTTTTCTTCTCATCGGCAGCCTTCTGCTTGAGCTGTCTCCTTTTCGCCTCCCGAACGAGATCAGTCTCTGCGGCCTCGAGCTGTTCGTGAATAGCGTCACGTTTGTGAATCTTTTCGAGGAGTTTGCTGAAATCCCGTGTAAGCCAGACATTCCTAATGCCGCCCGGAAATACGTCGAATAGTCCTCGCAGTGCGTCCTCGGTAAGCCACTTGTCAGGTATCGAGCTAACAAGGACGGTATTAGCCGAGGCCCGGAGACGATGCTCGGCGCTCGTAAGATGATCCTGCCGAACTTTGACGTATACCCTGAGCTCAACAAAAAACACTCCGCAGACCCAGACAATGACCAGGAGGGCAAGAACCAAGTGGACCCAGCGCCTGCTCTGGTTCTTTGGGGCGATGTTCCCCCATGCCAACGTGTCGAGGCCCGACGGGATATTAGTCTTGTTGTCTTTGAGAGTGTCGATCACTTGCTGGCCTCTGCCACCAACGTAGTTGAGCGGGATCAAAACCGGAATAACAATCAAGGCTATTGGTACGAATATAACCAGTAGGGTCTGCAGATATCGTAGGAAGAAGTAGGCATCGAGACCGCACTTCTTAATGACTTCCCGATCTTCGAACTTCATAAGAGCAAAGATCAGGTTCCATGGACTTCGGGGAGGGGGGTCGGTTCGTTCGCGCTCGGGTACCAAATACGTCTTGGGCTTGCTATGAGGACTTTGTTAGCGGGTGAGTGCGAGTGAAAGGGATCAGGATTTCCCACAATATCCTCGCTAGCTTATTCCGTAGTAGGAGAAAGAATCCCATCTGGATGCCAAAAACAACCAGCGAAGTTGCTAAGGCGGTCAAAAATGCCACCAAGCTAATGCCGCTGGCGTTCAACGCAGACCCGGCGCCCCCAGAAACCGTGGGAGTGGCACCGGCTGTCGTCGCCGTCGGCGACGACGCTGCTGTCGTGCTCATGGCTGGTGGGAGGTTGTAACGACCAGCGTTAGCTAGATTTCATATGGAGCTGAAATTTTGAGATTGGTGAATAGATGTTTCGACGGGCAGACGGCCCTCTCGCTCGGGAGGTGGAACAGGTCGTGCGTTGGCGCCACGTCAGTCCGTCGCGGGTTCTCGAAGGCAAACCAGCTCGAAAGGTAGCGGGATCGGAAAGCACTAGGTAGACGGGAGCCACCTGGGGTAATAGGTATTGCCAAGCAGTGGGACGTTGAAGATCGGACGAGATTGGGCGGGGTGGGTTACTGTACAGATTCCCGGAATACAAAGGAGATGTGAGCGATAATAGGAAATGCTAAGGACGAAGGATTGGGAATGTGGGAAAGGACGCATAGATGTTGGGCTCCATGGCCCAGGTTTTCAGCAAACGCCGGGCCAGAGGGTGTCTTCGCAAGATCTGGAGCAACGGGCCGCAGGCAATGACGAACCTGGTTGCGCAGCTGGCAGCTTGAATTGCGCGGGTTTGCAGGCCATTGTCTGAAACAAGGGAAGCGAGCATGCAGACCCCTTGATTGGATTCCCCAATGACGTCGGAGGCGCCGTCCCGCATCGGCCTGCGATTCGCGAGCCAATCAAGCAGTTCCTGGCGCCCTGAACGCGCCTGCTGCGACAACGGGTCTTTCTTCTCGTTCATTGTTCACCAGACAATGCCTGGTCAAGAGAAATGCCCATAACAGACGCGCGCCTCGAACTATCTTTAGACTTCTTTGGTCGGTCTATCGCATGATTCTTTCTATCGTTCTCGAGCTTTTTGATTGATTTTCGAGCCGTGGACCTTCACGATACTTTGGACTGGCGTCCTGAGGTGGGGGGCAGGGTCGCCGCTGAATGTCGCTGGTGACATTCCCGTTTCAACAACACCCAACCGAGCTCAGGCCGCTCTGAGGACAGTCTCGGCAACGCTATGATGGAGAAAGTCGTTAGACACCCGCCAGGCTATGGATGGGCTATAATTTTCACTACTTTCCGCTGCTCTGACACTGGTGGCGAGCCTGACGTGCAGTGTGGACATTGCTGAACTGGAGATCTGGGAAGGGCGGGAGGACATTTCTCCCGAACTGGCCACGCCGATGACCGGCTCTTTTTCAACGGCCGGGATGCGCATGTTTCTGTGTCGCGAGCGCCCCGACTCCTACCGAACCACGCCGCGACATACTACCAAGCACCGTGTGATGGCTTTTCCCGAGGGCCATCTCGAACCAGTTGGTTGACTACCAAATGCAGGGACGTAGGAACGAGTCCAGCTCACGGATCCGATGTCAGCACCCTGATCCAAGATAGGTTGGGTTCGGCTTCCGACAGACTGGGATGCAATTGTCCCGTGGTCCAACCGGCAAATGTATTTTCCCTCCTGGATTTGATTCCCGCGCCGATGTAGCGGGCTCGGAACGCCATGATCTGTCTGGTTTCTCCCGGCAGTTCCCCGCACCGTCCCCTTCTCACCCCACACTCTTCCTGGGGAAGCATCCAGGTTATCTTGACGGGGAATCGAATCACAACTGAGGCCGGGGAAGAGGATCTTACCATCCCCACTGCTGTTCCGCACTCAAAAATTGCAATGTGAGGTACCTGCCGAGGCCGAGACCGCGAACTCGGTATATGTGCATCGCCTTATAATCCAGACTCCGCCCAGTTTGCGAGGCCGCGTCCGTCCTTGAACCCAATATTCTGATCTATTATCGGCTCAACTTCACGTGAAGACTTCTTTGCAGTACATCGTTACAATGGCCGACTTTAGAGATCAACGCATCGTGGTCATCGGGGCCGGTAAGGCTGACCAATCATATCTGCTGCCTTGTAGTGCAACCCCTAACAGACTTCACAGGAATGGGAGGGCTGGGAGTTGCCCTGGCGTTCGCAAAGAAGGGGTTCAAGAAGATCGATGTGTACGAGACAGCGTCTAACCTTGGCTTTGTGGGTGCTGGAATCCAGATGCCCCCAAACGTGGCCCGGGTATTAGACAGATGGGGCGTTTGGGACGAGATCGAAGCAGAGGCTACTAATGTCAAGGACACCAGCATTCGCCGTAAGATCCGCTTGCCCCCGAGTCATGTGGTTGTCTAACATGAAGCAGAGGGAAGCACAAATGTCGAGCTCTCGCACGTTTCCATGCCCGACATGAAGGAAAAGTACGGCTACCCTCACTGTACCGGCCACCGGTCCTCCCTCGCCGGCACCATGTACAAGGGGTGCCAGCAGGAAAAGGCCATTACGTTCCACTTTTCGACCGCTCTAGTCAGCATTGACTCGTACTCCCCCAAGCCCACCATAACGGTCAAGCCTCGTGACGGCGACTCGTACAAGGTTGAGGCGGATATTCTCCTAGCCGCCGATGGCATCAAGTCGGTCACCCGTAGCAACATGCTCGCACTTCTGGGTCTGGAATCGGAAGAAGAGGACACCGGCCAGGCTGCTTACCGCATCATGCTGAAGCGGGAGGAGATGGAGCACGACCCGGAGATGCTGGCACTCCTTGAGAGTGACACGGTGGTGCGGTGGATCGGCGAGCGGAGACACATCATCGCATACCCGGTGAGCAACCATACGATCTACAACTTGTCGACGGCGCATCCCGACGACCACTTCGCGTCAGCCACCAACGCGACATACACCACGCGAGGGTCCAAGAAGGCCATGTTCGAGGTTTACGGCGACTTCTGCCCGCTGGTTCATCGCATGCTCGACCTGGTACCGGAAGGCGAGGTCTGCGAGTGGAAGCTGCGCGTCTACAAGGCCCTGCCGACGTGGGTTCATGGGAGCGTGGCCCTCCTCGGCGACGCCTGCCACCCGACGCTGCCACATCTCAGCCAGGGTGCCGCCATGGCGATCGAGGACGGCGCGGTGCTGGCCGAGTGTGTGAGCCGCATCCCGGCGGACAAGCTGGACGATCCGGCGGCCGTCACCCGCGCCCTGAAGGTCTACGAGCTGCTGCGCAAGCCGCACACGTCGGCCCTTGTCGATCTCGCGAGCCACTCGGGCCGCGTGCTGCACTTGGGCGAGGGCCAGGCCAAGGAGGAGCGGGATCGGCTGTTCCGTGAGAATGGCAAGTCCGGGTCGGTCCCGGACAAGTGGGCCAGTCCGGACGTGCAAAAGATGATTTACTCGAACGACTGCGTCAAGGAGGCCCGCGAGCGGTTCGACGAGTTGTATGCCAGCCTGGCGTAGGTTGTAGGGTTTTGTTAGAAAGGAGCGGCATGGTGTCTTGTGTAAAAGTTGGATAGACTAATCGGACTGAGCGTCTTGAATGGAGATTATGATCTGACTGGTAATCGACCAATCCCTCTTGCCATCGTTGGTTTGTTTACACCTTCTCGGAATGGTCATCAAACATTTGAGTCACAGCTTATCGGTGCTACCACCGACAAGCAGTGAAAGTTGGCGCCAATCTCAGCCCCTGAGAATAACAAAAAAACGAGACATAGATTACAATAGCTCGAGTACATCGGAGGACGCACAGAAACCCAAATCAGACACAGACAGAATGTATCATGGAATCGTTTATCAAACCAGCCGCTTTAAAATAGATAAAATCGAGGAATAAGCAGCAACAGGTAAAGGAAATACGCTGGGTACCGTGTTCACCATTCCCCCCTTCCTTTCCCTGTTTATCAACACCCCCAAACATTTGACTCCTCCTGTGCTCCCAACTTCATCCCTCTTGCTCCTCTGCATCGCCCCATTTCCCAAGGACCGGAAAGTCGGGGCCGCTCTGAAATATGACAACAGTAGTCTCATCGAGACAAAAGAAAATCCCCGCTGTATGCGCGCCCTCACTCTCTCGTACAACACCCATGAACAACATCCGTATTTCTGCCCTCTCGTAGTATTTACGTCTCATGTTCCCGCTCCATTATCCTCCCGAACTGCATCCGAGATGGTTGAGATCTCGACCAGCTTCTCGATGTCGACGTACGGCGAAGGGTCCGAAGTTCGGTTGGCGTCGGGGTCGGTAATGTGAAGGAAGAAACCCTCCTGACGAAAAGGGGCGAATCGATATCATCACCACTCGAATGCCGGTTTCCGTTTCGTTCGGGTCGAGTCGAGTCGGCCATTCGCCCCTTCCTTCTTCCCCCCATCCATACCCCGACAAACACACCCGCGAACCTCCCCTCAGCTCATCACATTGCGCGCTCTTTAAAAGAGACAATCCAAGCAGCAGCAGCACGCAAAACCAGCCAACAGCGCCGTCAAGCAATTCTACCCGAACAAACCACCGTTAGCTCATCACCAACCACTTCCATAGAGAAAAGAAGAGGGAAGAAATACCGAAGACCCGCTATCCTTCTGCGGCTGCTGTTGATAGTAACCGCCCTGCGGAGGATACCCTCCCTGGGGGGGATACCCGCCGCCCTGCTGAGGAGGATAATACCCTTGCGGTGGCGGCTGCTGGCCGTAGCCCATGGGCGGCGCCTGCTGGTAGTATCCGTCCTGGGGCGGGGGCGAGCCGTATGCCGGGGCGCCGGGCGGAGGATAGGGGGAGCCGCCGTACGACGGCTGGGGCGGGGCCGGGCTGCCGTAGTGCGGCGGTTCGTCGTGTTTTCCCGACATTTTTTTAGGACTGTTTCTTCCTTTCGCGACGGGAATCCGATAGCTGGGTATTTCGCGTTAGTGTTTTGCGCGCCGGTTTATTTGGTGGCGAGAGGGAATGCGAAAGGTGAGAAAGAGAAGACGTGTGTTGTTGGGAATGGGAAGGGTGTGTGTTCTGGCCGGAAGCGAAAAGTGAAGGATTAACACCAAAAGAAATCGGGCGGGTCGGAACTCGATTGCGCTTTTGAGTGGTTGGCTGGGGCAACTCGGGGCTGTCGGCTGACGGAGCCAAGACATCGAGCTTACTTACCTGGGAAAGTCGATTTGCAATTTGTTCTCCGAGATGGTCAAAGAGGGAGGAGGGGTTGCGAGATTCCAAACTTTTTGGAAGTGCTGTTCGGGATGTTAAAAGTCGCTGCGCAGGCCGCGGCTGTGCTGCTGTATCGGCTGCAGGGGCTCAGTACTGTGGTAGCATCCACTGAAGCACAAGCGGGCAGTACCTGACGACGGATTCGACAATTGCTGCGGTCAACCTGACGGTTATTCGTCGCGCAGATACGATCTGGCAGACCAGCGAGAGGCACGGCGTCACAGAGGAAGGAAGTTTCGAGGGATTCGACACATCCAAACGACGATGAAACAAAGGGAAGCGAAGAAACCGGCTGCGGAGGCCTCTTGCCAAGCAACTATACTCGGTTTTTGACAACAAAGGGCACACCACACCATTAGCCCCTCTCAGCGTCCCCCAAAGCGCGGAACATCAGACTGACGTGTGCGGGATTGGCACCGCCCTTTTCGCTTTTGGGAGAAGATGCCGTCGTGCCGTCCAGATGACATCCGGAATTGCGTGTAGAACTGCGCCACTGTCAAAAGGCCGCGGAGGACAAGTGGCGACGAGATGAGACGCGATTTCGCTGGCCAACCATGTTGCCATGTTGAGCCGAAAGCGAGGTGGTCCCGATTGCGATAGTTAGGTTCCAAAAAGGCAGAGGCGTAGATCTCGGTCTTGCTTGTCACGATACATATATTCTATGCGCGGATTGCATTTGGTACGGGCAAGATGGTATATCCGTACCTGAAGGAACCCTATCCCATACGGATAATCCGTATTTCGGGAGGGGTTTGGAATTCCGCTGCGTACAGCTCCGGAGAATCGGGATGTAGCGTTTGAATATGTAAGAGACCTCGATGTCCTTACTCTGCCATTCTTAGAATTCAGCGAATCAACAGAAATGATAAAACTCAGTAGAACACCTCGAAAGGTATCGGATACAGTTCCAAGTCCGAGGCACTGTGTCGATGGAGTCTGGTGCTGTGTAAGTGCACGGGCCAATCAGTCACAAGCTTACCACCCCGCAACCTCGAGCCAGCTCGGTTCAACTACCGACGCCGAAGACAACAAAAGGTACACGACAGGTCAAAGGTGACTATAATTACCAGGAATCCATATCTCGTTGAAATTCTCAGACACCTATACAGCCAACCACAGAAGGCTTCGCATCAGCACCAGCACGCAGCGAAAGTTACACCACATCAAAACCTCCAACGACACCGAGAGCCATCGACCTTGGAACACCACAACATCGACTTACTCACACCTCAAGTCTCTCTTTAACTTCAAGGCGGCCGAAGTCACAGCTAAAGGGAAAAAAGATGGCAGACCAAGAAACCCTAACCTTCCCCCCCTCCCTCGCCGCCCCTTTCACCCCCTACCTCCCCCCACCTTCCTCTTCCCTTTCCCCTTACGCTTCTTCTTATCTCCTCCCCTTCGTAACCCTCACCTTCGCAACCTCCCTCGACTCCTCCCTATCCCTCTCCCCCGGCGTCCGCACCACCCTCTCCGGCCCCCTCTCCAAGTCAATGACGCACCACCTCCGCGCCCACCACGCGTCCATCCTCATCGGTGCCGGCACCGCCATAGCCGACGACCCCGGCCTAAACTGCCGCATCGCCTCCTCAGTATCTCCGCGCCCCATTGTACTCGATCCCCGCGCGCGCTGGGCCGTCACAGCGGAGAGCAAGGTCATCCGGCTGGCGGGTGCGGGCCAGGGACTCGCGCCGTTCATCCTGGTTTCTCAAGATGTGAAAGTTCCAGCGGAGAGGGAGGAGGTTCTTCGGGGCGTGGGCGGGCGATATATCCGACTCGCGACGGCAGATAACAAATTCGCGTGGCGGGATGTGTTGCGTGTTATTAGGGCCAACGGGTTGGGGAGTGTCATGGTCGAGGGGGGAGGGGACGTTATCAACTCGCTACTCCGGGCGCCTGATAATGAGTTAGTCAGGTCGGTCATTGTTACGATTGCGCCGACATGGCTTGGAAAAGGGGGAGTGGTGGTATCGCCCGAGCGGACGACTGACGCCGACGGACAGCCTGCGCCTCCGATCAGGCTGACCAACATCAAGTGGATTCCATTAGGAGAAGATGTGGTTGTCTGCGGCGAGATTCTTCGCCCATAATCGCAGCAACACATAAAAGGGACATCATCTTTTCATTCATGATCCTGTGCTTGTTGGACAGCGCGCCGACCCTATGCTATTCGGAATTTACAAACGCCTCCTCACTTGAATCTCGATCCATCGGAACGGCAAATAGCAAATGGCTGTCACGATGAAAGCCATCTCGAACCCAATATCACCGGTCTTCTCGGCGATTGGCCCGGTATACCACGGCGCCGCCATCCCCGGTATAACCAAACCCATACTGCAGACCGCCGCTCCCATGGCCGCAATTCCGGGAGGCAACTTGCGCCCAACATTCCAGATGGCGTGGTCAAACGTGCTGTAGTCCATCCTCCGGAATACAACCAGCTCCGTGATGATGACGGCATCAAAACACCCAGCCCAGTAGCCAATGAGTGCCAAAAAGTTGGTAAGACTCTCCTCCCATTCTTCCGCCGCCTTGATAGAGCAGGGAATCAAGATGGCGACGGTGACGAGGATGAAGACGAACCGGGGGACCTTGGCGAAAGGGGGCACCAACATCTGGAGGCACAGCGAGATACTGTACACCGAGATGGAAATGTTCCCACAGACGCTGAGCGCCAACAAGACCAGGATAAACTTTCCAAAGCCACCGACCGGCGCAAGCATTTCGCTCATCACGCCCCCTATGCCGGTAACTTGGTATGCGGCATCCCACGAGGGCACATTAGCCACTGCTCCACCAATGGCCGCCCCAAGGATCAGGAGAGGGACTGACGGGATAAGGAACCCAAAATACATGTAAAAGAATACTTTAACCCTGCCACAATGTCAGCAACTTAGGGCATAAGGGATCCCGGGAGGGCTTACTTTGAAACGCCTGTTGGATTGTGGTAGACGGTATAGTCGGACGAAGTACCCCCAAAGGTGATGAAGTATCCAGCGATCAGGCAGCCGTAGGAAAACACCTGGGACACGGTCGCCGGAGGGGCATCGGTCTGCAGGTGGAGGTAACGTCCGCCACAACCCACAGCAATAACCAACGAAACCAGGTTGGGTATCCAACTCCATCGCTCGTAGAAGTGGACGGCCCTGAAACCGAGCAGGGACACAGCAAAAGACACGAGGCAGGTGATGACAATCCCCACGCTGACACTGACGTTCTCTGGGTTTATAGCGGCGAGGCTCTGTCCGCCCACCACAGCTGACAAGAGACAGAAGCCGGTGACCGTTGCTGCATTCAATAGCAGGGGTATCGTGACGAGATATCTCCTGGGAAGCCACAAGTCAATGGTTGCCACAGAGAAGAGCCCCAAAATCCAGAGATGCCTACCCGAACGAATATCTCGCTTGGACAAGCTGTCTCAAGCCAGTTTCCATCCCACCAAGTCCCATAAAGGCCGGCGGGATGCAAGTGAGCATGGCGAAGAACAAAATAACGAGGGCAGCGTCTCTCAGAGACATGCCAAATGTTAAGGTGGCAAGCAAGCCCGTGGGGAGACTACGACGGTCAATACCTCCACCGGACGATATCCAGGGATACTCACGGCAAGAGGTTCAGGAGACAAGTGAAGAACACCGTGAACAGATTACTGTAGTTGGTATTGGTACGGTGTTCGAGGGGTACGGGCTTGATCCCGTTTTCCTCGACGCCTGCATCCAGTAGCCGTTGATACCATCGTGGGTGCTTCTCGGGGTGGATCTCGTAAACCTCGCCATCCTTGACGGCGAGTCTAGATAGTAAGTCGGCTCCAAAGCTGTATTTTTCCTTGCGTCCTCGAGTCGAGATCTCTGCGGCCCCACTCTGTTGTTGTTTCTCAATGTCCTCTGGGCTCTCGGCTCCGCTCCTCGGAGAGTTGCCGAATGAAGACATGGCGATGAAGATATCTAGGTTGGTGCCTGAGTCACAAATTTTCAACGGCAGGAGACTTGCCTTTTCTATCTACTGAGGACCCGGCATGTGAAGAACTTGCAGGGCTAGAGAGGGTGGGGGGAGCCCGGAGAGGGGCGCTTGATGGCGAAAAAGGGCCACACGCCGCGAGAAACCCTGTGAACCCGCGGAGCAAGACAAGTTTGGTGTCGCCCAGCCGGCGCCACCAAACACGTAAAAACCCCGAGTACCACAATATGTTGGTCCGGCGGGTTACCTATCGTCTGCATGCCGGGAGGCGGGCCAGGGTGAAAAAGCAGTGGGGTTGACTTGTCCATGATTTGCCAGTCCCCAGGTCCTTTGGATCGGTAAACCTCTTCTGGATTCGGATGGGCGGGGAGATCAGAGAGACCTGTGTCAACCTGCAACCATGAATGGCTCATGGATGTTCCCGGGATGGCATACATCTTTGGTGTGCGTCCGGTGACATTGTGAGTTGCTTGGCTGGATGCCGGGTATTTCCGTTTCTGATGAGGAACATCATGAAGCTAAGCTGCCGTCCTCGATGCCAAAACTTGTAAAATCTCTTCAATGCCTCTCGACATGGAAGGAGAATGAGCAATTCCTCCGACGTTCCTCGCGCCTTCCCTGAAATCACGCATTGTGTTCAAGCAAACCGGAACTTCCCGAGTTGGCCGAGCCCCTGCTTGATCGAGAGGACGCGGACTTGCCATTTTCGGTGACCCTTTTGCCGCGGAAAACCGATGGAGCTACCAACATTATTTGCAGAAATTCCCATTTGCTTCTGGGGTATGCCGATGGTCAGTTTGGGACCATTCAGGTAAAAACGCAAGATTGAAAGGATGCAGCTGGCATCAACTGTGCGGCGATTATTAGGTTTGTTGGCAGACGCCTGCATGTCACCGCAAGCAAGGGTTGGTCGGACGAGATCTTGTGTCACCCGAGATCAGAGAATTTTGGATGCACCTTTTGCTGGGGACTTTTGTTGCAGAACCGATGACATGCTCTGCCTTTGCTGCGGAGTAAAGGCCGCCGAGGAGAATGTCAAGCCTGCAGGCGGCATCACATCACCGCAACCTTCGATCACACCGCTCCAAGGTACCGGGAACAAGCCCAGTAAATACTTCGGCAGTCGCGCTCAGAGGAATTTGGAGCCAAACTTAGAGTGCCGAGACATATGCACGCCCGTTGCCTGGCATTGATTTAAGGACTCGATCGAGGACAAGGTTCGCTGCTTAACCGCCTGCTCCTTCCCGAGGGTTAGGGTTGAGTCCGCCGGAGAGCCTGTGGCTGAAGCGGGGTGCGCCCAACTGAAACCCAGTCGTCGGGAACCCCACCTTACGTGTCGTGGGCAGCTGCCAACTTCGCGCTTTGCAGTTAGGAACTCCAGAGCTCGGTGTTCTCGCATTAGTTTCCGCTCCGGCCATATTTCCTTTCTGCAGCTAGATTTCGTTTGCGTATCTCTGCGCGATAGCTGTCGCTAAGGGAGGAGCTGGCTCAGCCCGCGACCGCCACGATGGACACCGGGCCCTCGATCATCAAAGAACACCGCAACCGTACGTACCATAGACCGCGGGAGACTGGAAGACAACACAGCTGATACCCCGAGTAGTTATCATTGACACGATAAGGGGCATTACTCGAGGCGACGTAGGTTCTATCCCCGTTCGGAGGATCTGGAGCTAGCGCTGACAGAATTACTTGATTTCTAGTGGAAGGTCCTGGTCGTGGACGAAACTTCCAAGGGTATTATCGACACCACAGTCAGGGAAGATGACATCCTCAACCAAAACATCGCCAGTATGTCACCCACCGATGCGAGATCACGGCGCATGCTAAACCGGCAGACATCGAGCGGATGGAGGAGAAGAGAGAGCCGAACCCGACTATGGACGCCATATACATCCTCTCGCCCCAGCCACATATTGTAGAATGTCTACTGGCGGATTTCGATCAACGACGATACAGGAAAGCATATTTGGTATGGGTCTCGGAGCTCAACAGGGCACAACAAGGCAAACTACAGAACTTTCGGTCACAAATAGCAGGTACGATACCCGGGTTGGTTTCTGGATAGACTGCTCATACCTCACAGGGTTCTATACTCTTCCATTAGAGTTCTTTCCGCGGGAATCGCACTTGATCACGTTTAGGGACCCGTGGAGTTTCCCGATCCTCTACCATCCAGACTGCAACGATGTCGTCGCCGAACACATGAAATCACTGGCTAAGAAGGTGAGACCAAAGGCCATTCCGGAGCCGCGAGAATGCTAACCTTGGATATTAGATCGCCGCTATCTGTATAACCCTGGGAGAATTCCCGAAGATACGCTATTATAAGCCGAAGGAGCCCCTCCACGAGGCCCATGTTCTATCCTACCACATGGCTCGGTTTGTCCAGCAACAGCTTGAGGCCCACCAAGAAAGAGACCCCAGCTTCCCGCCACAAAGTTCGCGACCGCAGGGGGTGCTTTTAATTACTGACAGATCTGTCGACCTGATGGCGCCTCTGATCCATGAATTTACGTACCAAGCGATGGCGCACGATTTGCTTCCCCTGAAGGAACTCCCGAAGGTCACGTTTCATATGACTATAAACGAAGGCACCCCGGCTGCAGAGGAGAAGGATATGGAAATCGTCGAGACGGACAAGGTCTGGGTCGAGAACCGCCACCGGCACATGAAAGATACCATCGACAAACTCATGGGAGATTTCAACAAGTTTCTGGCACAGAATCCCAACTTCACAGACCAGCCCGATGATGGTAACGCCCCAAGCTTGAATGCTATAAGAGACATGATAGCGGGGCTGCCACAGTTCCAGCAGATGAAAGAAGCGTATTCCCTTCACCTCACCATGGCGCAGGAAGCGATGAACGTCTTCCAGCGCCACAAGCTTCCTGATATTGCCTCGGCTGAACAGACCATGGCGACCGGGCTTGACGAGGATTTCAAAAAGCCCAAAAATGTCTTGGACCAAGTTGTCCGCTTATTAGACGATGAGGCCGTCACCAAAGAGGACAGGTTACGCCTCATTGCCCTTTACGTACTCTATCGGGACGGTGTCATCCCGGAAGATATCAAGAGACTCCTCGCTCACGCATCTATCCCGGCGGCCGAATTCGACGCGATCGCCAACCTCGCACTTCTTGGTGCTCAGACGACCCGCCCCATCAAGGGCTTCCGACAAGCACCACCGCCGCTTTTCCCACGTAACACCAAAAACGCAGTGCAAAGCGATGAATATGCGCTTTCAAGGTATGAGCCCGCTGTGAAGCACATGCTGGAAGGTGTATGCAACGGCACGCTCGATCGTTTTGATTTCCCTTACGTGGTGGATCCGCAGGACCCCAACGAGGACCAGGTTGTGCAGACGTCGCTCCGGTCTGCTGCTCCTCGTTGGGCATCCGCGAACCGCCGCCAGGTCGAGAACCGACAACGAATAATACTATTCGTTGCGGGCGGCGCGACATACTCGGAAGCTCGTGCTTGCTATGAAGTATCTGGGGCGCAGAATAAGGATGTGTTCCTTGCTACCAGCCATATGCTCAAGCCCTCGTTCTTCCTCCGACAGGTTAAGGAACTGTCAGGAGATAGGAGGAGGTTAGATTTGCCCGTCGATCGACCCAAGCCTCGCCCACCAGCACATCTGTATGAGCGCCCTGCTCCTGCCCCTGCCCAGAGACCTATGGGTGGCCCACCACCACCAATGAGCAGCGGCCCTGGGTCATCACAGAGCTCTGTTAGGCCCCCGACAAAAGCTCTCGGAGCTATGACGCTTAGCAGTAGTGCTGGTGGGAGCGGTACCGGTGGCGGTGGCGGTGGCGGATCCTCGTTTTCATTGTCGACATCGTCGCAGATATCTCAGGCGAGCAGCACCGGAGCAGATGAAGGGCCAACTGGAGGATCCGAGAGCGGGAGCGGAAGGCAGAAGCTCACCAAGGATAAGGACCGCAAGAAGAGGGGCATATTTGGCCTTAAGAAGTGACAGCCGTTTTGGTGGCAAGAACTACAGTACCTATATGAGGTAGTGGGGGTCATTGAACTCGGATTTCTAGCATTGTGTAGGTGTTCGGGTGTGGAAATCTCATGGACGCATTTTGTAGGACTAAAATAAGCAAGGAGCTTTTGGCGTTCCGGCGCGATTATGGGGGTATATGGATATCAGGCTTTCTTGCAGAATCAGCAGCGCAGGCAGGCGCTCGTGAAGCTTCAATCGGCGTTGCATTGGCGACTTCCGGCTGCCGATTCCCGGAGCACCGACCGGCGACTACCGATTCCCGTGGGTCTGGATCGCGCCCCTCCTCGGCCGCCCCCCTCATGGCAGAAATGGTCCGTGCTTTAATAGTATACATTCAGGGCGGTCGCTGCCGAGCTTTGCAGGGTCTACACCTGCTCGGGAATAGCTCGTGCGACCGCTTTAATTTCGATTGACAGTGTTTGTTCACCGTCGCCCAACCCAGAGCTTTCCCCCGCCCTCCTCGCCCTCGCCCCCGGTGCAAACAAAGCAAATCTCTCAGGTCCCGTCAAAACAACAAGGAATTCGTCCGTCCCGCAACGAGTAGGCAATACCAGGCCAAAATGTCCGCCACCGTCACAGAGACACGCGCAACGGCGCCGATCACGGCCGAGACTATCCTGCGCCTGTTTCCCGATATCGACACCAGCGGCGAGGCGCTCGAGGGCCACGATGAAGAGCAGATCCGGCTCATGGACGAGGTCTGCATCGTCACGGACGAACAGGACCTGCCGATTGGCACTGCTAGCAAGAAGCTGTGTACGTCTGGGGCGAAGGAGGAGTTGTGGGCACTACAGAACAGGAAAGACTAACAGGCGGTTGACAGGCCATCTGATGACCAACATCGACAAGGGGCTCCTCCACCGCGCTTTCTCGGTCTTCCTCTTCAACGACAAGAATGAGCTGCTCCTCCAGCAGCGGGCGACCGAGAAGATCACGTTCCCCGACATGTGGACCAACACCTGCTGCTCACACCCGCTCAGCGTGTCGACCGAGACGGGCTCGAACCTGCCGGACTCGATCCTCGGCGTGAAAAACGCTGCGAGGAGGAAGCTGGACCACGAGCTCGGAATCCCGAAGGAGCAGGTCCCGCTCGACGACTTCCACTTCCTGACCCGTATCCACTACAAGGCGCCCAGCGATGGGAAATGGGGCGAGCACGAGAGTATGTCGGACGGGACCTGACGGTGCTTCGTATGCTGACCTTTGCAGTCGACTACATCCTCTTCATCAAGGCCAACGTCGACCTGAACATCAACGAGAACGAGGTGCAGGCAACCCAGTACGTGTCGGCCGAGAAGCTCAAGCAGCTGTTCGAGGACCCGACGCTCAAGTTCACGCCGTGGTTCAAGCTCATCTGCCAGTCGATGCTGTTTGAGTGGTGGGCTCATCTGGACTCTGGGCTGGAGAAGTACGAGAACGAGCAGGAAATCCGACGGATGCTCTAAGCGGCAGGACAATGCGAGATGACGGCAGGCCTTGAGGAGCTGAGACAGCCAACCTCTCTCACACCGTGGGTCTCTTGGGCCGAGGGGGGCGACGATCCAATCCGGCGAGGAGCAGTGGGGACGCAACATGCAGTTCGGTCTGGACGGCTTGGTTGCCATTGGTTGGTGGTGCTTGAGCCTGAGATATCCGCCGCTTGGATGCGCAGACTAGTAAGACGTCGTGCAAAGAGCCGCTTGGTTTCTGTTTTGAGTCTGGCGCATGGCGGGGGGACTTGCATTGGCCGGGAAAGCATGGAGGACAGACACAAAAGATGCGGATAGAGTGGGAGGAATTGCACAATTGGCAGCGTGTTTGCAGCCCTGGGCGGTAGATGGCGGAGGACACGAGTCGTAGGACGGAATGACATGCGCTAGCACGTTTGGTTACCTATAACAAACATGGTTTGTGCCCCTCGCTGTCCGTACTCCGCGCCGTGGTGATGCGAGCCCGGGCCAGGGTCCATGTATGTCGACGAGGACGAGCTGTGCTCGACGCCAACCAGGCCGCAGGGCTTATCACGATAGGAAGTGCATGCTGGCAAGGGCTCTGATTGCCGGGATGGCCAATCGGTGGTCACCTGATGGGGCATGTCGGGGGCTGCCGACGTCGTTGGGAGCTCGCTAGTCGACTCTTGTGACTCCGTCGTCGTCGTTTCATTCCAGCCAGGCCACGTTGGGACACTCCGGCCAAGTCGATGTCCGACACCACGACGCTGTGCCACTGGACACACCAACCCATGCCGTCGCTCGCCCACGCTGCATCACGTCGCCCATGATCCATGTGCGGAAGACGGCCATGTTCCCCCACCCAGCAGCCGCCCCGAATGGCCCCAACTGGAGGGCAAGCAGCCTCGAAAGTCCCGTATCTGCTGCCACCTATCCAATCACGACCCGTCAGCGCTGCCGGCGGGCCGGAGCAAGCAGGACTTCCCGGTGTCTGGATGGCCTTGGCGCGCCGTCTACGGCATCCAGCCGGCCTGGCGGTCGGACCTTGTGTGCTTGTCTCAATTCCAAGACATGGAAGAGGCGGATCGCGCAGACAGATACGGCAGGCAACGGGGTTCATCCATGGAAATTGTTAGTCGGCTCTCCAAGATGTCGGGGTACATATTGGCCTGTTGCTCTCTCTCTCTCTCGTTTCTTCCTTTTGGTTTTCCTGTTCCTTCATCGAATTCTCAAGACTGTTGATCAACCAGCCAAGCCCCTCGACTGCATAAGCCCTCTTCCGTCCAACGCTGTTAACAAGTCCCCCGTTCTGGGGGTCATTTTGTCTCCAGCCTAGGATACACCGACGGTGTTCCTTCTTGATTTGTTTTCTGCTGCTTCCTCCATTTGCCTTCCGCGTGTTGTACAAAGCAGAAAGCGCAATCCGTCACACTTATACATCACTACCTTGCTTCCCGTGTCAACCTCAGCGTTTGGAATACTTCAAGTGACCTTGAGTGTTATCTCTTATACCTTTTGCCTCATCTTTCATTACAACCAGCACAGATTGCTTCTGAAAAAAGAAGGCTACATTGATGTCTTCTGACCTACGGACCGCCCTAAACTGCCTGCGCCACCCGTCGAGATTCATGCCCGTGTCGAGATCGCAATTGTCTAGAGACCATACGGGTGATAGTATATTGAGTTTAAATAATTGTCGGTTTCCCTCCCCCCCTCCTCGGCGTTGAGGTTTGTTTACATTGCTCGGCTATAGGAACGCAGTTGAAAGCTGCCCAGCATGGAGAACTGTACCGAGTCAAGCAGTTCGAGCTTCAGTTCGAGTTCGACTTCCAGTCCGACTGAGAGGCTGACTGTCTTCGAGCTGAAACATCGCTCCCTCGTCCCCATGAAGTGGGTGGAGAGCGTGCGGACGGTGACCATGAGCGAGTGTCGCCAGGCAGCTGTGTCACTGGCTCACGCCTTTGCGGATGACGACTATGCCCATTACCTCGTCGACCCGGGCGATGTCGCCGACGGCGCCGCCATCTCACCCGAGGACAAGTGGCGCCTGCACGTCGACATCATGGCGTACGCCGTCGCGGCTCACTGTCTCAGCGGCATGGTGACGACCACGGGGCCGGACTATGATAGCGTTGCGCTTTGGTAATTCTCTTTTTCTCTTGGTACTTTATAAAAGATAGAACACATGTCACTAAGACTACAGGAAGGATCCCGCCGGGGAATAGTCTCGACGGCTGGATGACGCTCCTCCGGAGCGGCATGTGGCGGTTGTACTTCACCCTGTCGACCGAAGGCCGCAAGCGCTACTTTGACGAGATCCTGCCGCTGTTGCACGACACTAAAGCCGCTGTACTCGGTGACCGGGACGACGATGCCTGGTATCTGGTGTACCTTGGCACCAAGCCGAATTCACAGGGCCGGGGGTACGCAAGACGGTTGCTGGAGGACGTGATGCAACGGGTATGACTCCTATACTCTCTGCTCAGCAGCACCACTAACAGGAGACAAAAAGGCCGACGAAGAGAACCGCCCCATGTATCTCGAGTCCAGCTCGCCCGCCAACAACGTGTACTACGCCCGCTACGGCTTCGAGCCCCAGCGCGACATTTTTCTCGAGCGCGGCAAGGTCCCCGTCAAGCTAACCATCATGGTGCGCGAGCCCCGGCCCACCGGCGTTGCATCCGCGCCCTCGGTGGCTTCCAAAGGCGCCCGTAAAACGGCGGCTTTGAATACTGCTTCTTATCCCGGTATCGCCAAGTCCGGAGCCGGCGTCGGTGGGATCGCTCCCGGTGTCGGCGGCGGACGGAAGCCGGGCATGGGTTTGCTTGGCGTGCGTAGTACGAACGGGAATGCTAAGATGGGATAGCAGAGCCCCGCGTGTGAAGGTTTGTGGTTTGGATGATGGACGAATTTGGTTGATTGTTTTCTTTTACCAATTGGGGCCCAGATTGTTTTGGCCCCCTTTCTTTCTCGGAACAGGGATAAGGTGATTTTGTTTCCTTCAACCTCAAAACCAGATTGATGACTTTACTGTTTACGTCTTCCCGCCAGATATTATTTTTCTCTGGGTTGATCAACTCAACACCATTTGGGTTTCGTTCGTCGCATTCAATATGCGTAGGATAGTCTACGAGTATAACCCTTAGCTAGGCCCTCATGGCAACTTATTACCGCCCTAGGTCTTTGCAGGTGTCCGACATAATCATGATTATCTGCCCATCTCATGCTTCATGACCAAAGAGAAAAGAATTCCCACTGAACCCAGACAAATGAAAAAGAAAACACCCAATCCCCCATTTTCCCCCTTCAATAATCGAGAACCGCCCAGGTCTCGTCATCTATCGTGGTATACACCAACCCCTGACCCAGCAACTCGTCCGCCGCGGCGGCCACCTGGTTGGTCGATAGCCTCGTACCCGCGGCAACATCATTGATATGTACGCCCTCGCCCCCGCCAGTCGTGGCCAAGAAGCGATACATGGTCTGCGCAGGCTTGGAGCAATTGACTAGCCTCGCCCTGGACGCGCCTCCTCCGGCCCCATCACCCCCGTCGACAAACATACTATCACCACCTCCATCGTGCTGAGCACCACCACCGCCCCCAGAGGCCGCCCCGTCGCCACCGGGCGCCCCGCGCGTGGTAACAAGATGCACATACGTCGCCTCGAGCAGGTGATAATTCACCTCGTTGAAGTCGTCGATGGCGCGGATGAAGTGCGCACCGATATGGCGCCTGCCGCTGAACGTGGTCAGCCGCCCGAACACGCGCACGTACGTGTCGGGCGCAAAGTGTTCAGAGTCAGAATCGGCAGCGGCGGCGGCCCGCTCGGCGTCGACCCACTTCTTGACGTCGATGAAGCCGGTGCCGTCGTCGATTTTGTAAGTCACGTTGGTCGCCTGCGGCTGCACGGCGCGCACTTGGCCGACTAGCGTCAGCTGCGTGATGCCCTGGCCGTCGATCTTGAGGTCGGCGCCGGGGTAGTCTTCGGACGCGTCGAGGATCTGTTTTATCGTCACCGGCCGCAGCGTGTCGTCGGCGTACTTGGACTTGTCGGCTTGTGAGGAGGCGCCTTGCGTCGCGCCCATGAAGCCGCCGCCGGCGTCTTGGTCGCCTCCGGCGCCGTAGTTGCTTCGGGAGTAGGAGCCGTAGGCTGCTATTTTTGGGGGGGAATTTTGTTAGTATCCGTATACAGCAAAAGGGCGAACGGGGAGGGGGGTATACCCATGGTGGCTTAGTAGTAGGATGTCGAGTTTGGTGGTTTCTAGTGATAGAGTGTCGATGGGCAGGCAGGTCTCGTTAGGTCGGTGCGGGGCGAAGATTTGGGAGACGCGTTTGGGTGGGATACGCGACGGGGTGCAACCGTGCAACCACTCAACGCGACCCCACTGACTTCCTCAGCAGGCCTGGACAAAAATAGATGTCACCGTGAGATACTACATGTATGGAATCACCTCCTAGTCACCAATTATGAGTCAAGTAGCCACTAATGACGGCGGCATATGAGTCCAACAAGAAATGTCTCACTTCTAGGTTTATTCTGGAGGAGCAGAAACACTTTCTGGCTGGGTCAGTATGAGTCTGCCACCGTGACCATCTCGAAGGTACCTGTGCATATACTGGAAGTACCTGTAGACCAGATACCAGGCAACTTGGCTAGACTGCACTGTGATAACTCCCTTAGGAAAAGAAACGGGCCTGTGTCTTGTCAAGAGACACCGGACACAGCTGCTTTGTGTCCCAACTTGGACCCTCGCGACGTACCGCAGTAACAATTGACTTAGCTCTCCAGAGCCATGTATCGTAGGCACAAAACCCCAAGAACAGCATAAAGTGTGGGGCCCTAACATACATAGGGAAACGGATAGCGCCGTAGACCGGGACTAGTTAGCAACATAAACTACTATCGATGTCAAGACAAATAATTGTCCAGTTGGTTACCGGCGTTTAAGTTCCCTCGGTGTTTCCCGATCTGCCCCGCAATCGGCACTGCAGCTTTGGCACTCAGGAGCTCCGACTCCGAGAAGCGGCATTGTCCAATCACGTTACATCCAAGCCAGAAGACGACTTCGACGACAAACTCGATCTGAGATCGCCGCTTGAGAGTATCCTCATAACAAGCTCTACAATAACTCTCCCCCGAGAGAAGCGTAACCGTTTCCAGATACATAAGACTGCCGCGGATCCTCAGCAAGAATGCCCAGACGAGCACCACCACCCCCAATCCCGGCATCCTTCCTAGCCCCCGAGCCCGAGACAGACTTTGAGGATGGCCGGTCCTGCTGCGCAACGTCCCTGACACGGCCGGTAGAGATAGGTGATCTATCGAGGTACAACAACATCTACCTGAACTACCTGCCTCATTTCCTCTTTACCCAACAACCTTATCCATCTATCTCCAGAAGAGGTCTAACTAACAAAAACCCAAACTCAAAGCCCAACCGGCTCCACAAAGGCCTTCTGCCTCCCCCCCATCTTCGGCCCCCTAATCTTCGACAACGAAACAAGCGACTGCCGCGACCACTGCGCCAATGAACGAAGTATCCCCCCCACCCTTCCCCCCCCTATCCTTCCTTACTTACCTTACCCCCATTTGGTAACTGGGTAACTAACAAATGTAAAAAAAGCATTCCTCTCCTACCTCCGCCTCTCCATCTACATGGCCATCGTCTCGGTCGCCATAGTCCTCTCGTTCCACCTCCGCCGCGCGGCGACCGAGACAGAGCTCCGCATGGCCAAGCCTCTGGGCGCCATATTCTGGGCCTTGTCGGTGGCTTGTCTGGGCGTGGGAATTGCTAATTACATCAGTTTGTTTTTACTCTCTCTCTCTCTTCTTCTCTTCCGTACCGGGACCGGGTACTGATTCCCCGGGTGTGGGAAAAAATAGACACGGTCAACAAGTACAGCCGTCGTGCGGCCATCGTCCAGAGTGGATGGAAGACGCAGACTGTCTGTGGGGGGGGGGGGGGGGGGGGGGGCGGGGGGGGGGGGGGGGGGGGGGGGGGGGGGGGGGGGGGGGGGGGGGGGGGCGGGGGCG